>PVHY01002004.1:0-138321 GCA_004024945.1 Uropsilus gracilis
TCTCTCCACATCCTCGCCAGCACTTGTTATTACTTGTTCTTTGAATGTGGGCCATTCTTACTGGTGTAAGGTGGTATCTCATTGTGGTTTTGATTTGCATTTCCCTTATTGCTAGTGATAATGAACAATTTTTCATGTGTCTGTTGGCCATTTGTACCTCCTCTTTGGAGAAGTGTCTTTTTAGTTCTCCCCATTTTTTTTGGTCCTTGCAATTATAAATTTTGCCACAGTAAACATCCAGGCACATGTGTCCCTTTGTGCCCACATTGAGGTCTCCTTTGGGTAGATTCTCAGAAGAGCAATTGCTGGGCCAAATGGTAGTTCCATTTTCATTAGTTTGAGGGTTCTCCGCACTGTTTTTGATAGTGGCTAGACCAGTTTACTTTCCTACCAGCAGTGTAAGACTGTCCCCTTCTCTCCACATCCCCACCAGCACTTGTTGTCGTCTGTTTTTCACAAATCCTTTCACTTCTCTCCTGTTACTCTCACTCCACACCTGCAGTTACTGACCATCTTGCTGTTCTTGGAAGAGGTAAGCTTAGGGTCTGCGGCAGTACCCTGCCTGCAATGCCCACCCCCCAGCAGCTGGCCACATGTCTTGTTTGGTTTACATGTTATATCTGAGAAGCCTTTCTTGATGACCATTTATTTTAAAAACAGCCAATTCCTCTGCCTGCTCTGATATTTCCTATCTTCTTAATAGGTTTTAGACTTTTTTCACTGCACTTACAACCACCTTACAGCCTATATATTTATTCTATGACTTACTCTGATATGTCATGGATACAAGCCCTGTTTGATGTATGTTCCCTTGTTGTAATATAGACCCGAGCCTCGTGCTTAGGAAGCAATCAAATACTTGTTAAATGAATAAATTAAAGAAGATTGAAACTACAGTGCCGCATGACTAGTCAGTAAGATCTTTACTCTCTACTTCACCATGACCTGTACAAAATATGTACTTCTTTCTTCATTCCCTGACAACTATTTATTAAAAGCCTACAATGTGCAGATCTTTAAGTCCTGAGTTTCTAATATGAAAAAAAAAAATCCCAGGTTCTAATATGGTGTGACACGTATTCTAGACTAAAAGAAGCAGAAAAGTAAATAAGAAACTATTAGCGGGTGACAAGGACCGTGAAGGTAGCAAACTCAGAACTGAGCCTTGCAAAGAGTGGCTAAGTCAGGACTGAGGAGTCAGGGCCTGTATGACAAAAAGTCAGTCTCACAAAAACTTGGGAAAGAACTTCCCAAAGTTCCAAGATTGAACTTGGATTGAATCAGTTCCAAGATTGAACTTGGAATGTTCATGGGGAAAAGTGATTGAAAGAGCAGAATGCAAAGAATGGAAAGGGGGAGACAGCAGGCTGCTGGACAGGTGGTGGGTGTGAAGGGACTTCAGACCTCGATATACCATGTGACAATAGGGCAAAAGCCTCCAACCAACAAGACAAAGGAAAAAAAGTGGCACTTTAAAAATGCGGCTCCTGCATTCCCCAAGTTTTTCCTACCCACGCAGCAGATGCAAATCACAATGCAATTCAAACAAGAAGATCTATTGACAAGTTATTAACAAGGAAAATGAAATATGCCACAAATGACCGGTTATCTTACACCATTCACTGTTTTTAATCCCAAAGGTCCCCCAAACACATGTCCAATATGGTGCCCGTTTTGCCTCTCCAAATCTTAGGCAGTCACTTTCACAAAGCACAGTCTTTCTTTAGGTTCTTGTCTCTGCTTCTTTCCTCTCCAGCATTCCATGCTCCTCAGCTTCTCCAAGGCTCTTCAAACTTTTCTGTAATCAACATTCAAATTCCTCAGCTTTCTCAAGATTCCAGCTTTCCAGCTTCCAGATTTCCAAGCTGCCTCTCACTCCAGGGCCACACACTTTCATTTCCAGGCCTTCAGCGACCTCTGCTACAGTCGCCAGGTCTGCCCTCAACTGTCCCTAGTTTTCCCCAGCCAACATTCAGCGCCCAACTCCACCAATTACTCCTGTATCCCCAGCTCCTTTCTACCAGCACACCTTTCTGGTCTCCCACCTCTCTGCTACTTCCAGCCTTCCTCTCCCTTGTTGTCCTCTCTCTTCATGAGCTCTTTTCCTGCTTCCCATTTCTTCTCACAGGTCTTCCTCTCAGACCCTGCCCACCATGACAGTATGGTGCACAATGCAATTTCCCACTACATCACTCCTTGGGGGCCCCAGCTGCCTATTCAGCCAAGTCACCCACTAACATTGATAAAAAGATTACATTTTACTCGAGTTCAATCTTATTTTGCTTGAGATTGGAAGCTATTACAAGGCATCATACAGAAAACAAAGTCATCTGCTCTCCTCTCTAGCCAGCCTTACCCCCCCCCTAATGTCTACAGAGAGGAGGTCTCTGCAGTCCTCCCGGGAGGGCCACGGTAGGGACTCCACAAAGAGTCTGTTGGAAAGAATCTCTTTAAAACACTCTGTACATTTCTTCCAAGTTAGAAACTTAAATGGCCCAGGTTGATATGAGTCTCATTAGGTTGTGTTTGACCACCATGAAGCTGTTGCATTAAAGGGCAGCTTGCTTTAGAATCAAAATGTTCCAATAAATGGACAAAAAAAAGTACTTTCTCCTAATTGCCATCTCCAATGAGTAATCATAATATTTAGAAGTCATGTGGGCTTTATTGAGCTAAGAAAATGTAATGCAAACACTAGATTTCCCCAAAGGGCAGCTTTGCTTTCAGAGCCCTTCGCTGCTCCACACATTCATTTCACAGGCAGAACATGAGTCAGGCCCTTGAAACAAACCACAACTCATCTGGTTCGCCATCGTCTTTGAATATACACAAAGAGAAAAAAAGGGATTCAAGAAATTTGGATCAGAAAAACATCACTTTGTGGTTATCCTTTCAGACAGGAAAAGAGGCAAACAGCATCATCATAATGTGCAAAATAAGATAATCTATAGGCTATAAGACCAGTAACTTTTAAGGAAGAAAGTAAGGGCATGCATTGGAAAGCAAGTTAACAATTCAGCATTCAGTTGATATCCTAGTAAACTGTCTTCCTTGTATGTCTTCCCTCATATCTCTGTTCTTAAACCAGTCGCGAAATAAGACACCCCCTCCAACCTGCTCCCCGGTAAAGGAGCGTTTCTTCTAAAAGACGTGGAGAAACATGGACTCCAGCTGGGATAGTCATGACTCAGATCTGCCAGAAACATGGTTCAAAAATAAAACTATCCAGAAGTGTGGCCCCTGGAAATGCTGAGGGTAGTAACGAGTCCCAGCACTCTGTTCGCAGACATGAGGCTCTCCGCAGACTTGGGGCTGCTGTGCTGCTCCAACACTTAAACCAAGCAGCCAGGTTATTACCGCCAACAACTCCCGCTAAAAGTTGACTGGCAAGACTGCTGCTGAAAATGTATAGAAAACCTCGGCAAGAAATCTTGAATCTAAAGACAAGAGTCTAAAAATAAAACCTCTCCTTTCAAAATGAAAGATCAGAAGCAGATAAGACAATAACAAGAAACAGATGACAAGGATCATTTCCATTGTGGTACTGACTTTTTGGTTTATTTTAATTTTTTGTTCTGAAAAGATTTTTTTCCTGGGGATTCGGAACACTTCTCCGTACATTCATCTCCGTACATTCATCCTGGGCTGAAGAGAGTAGAAATAATTTGTCAAACTCTGAAGCACTTGGTTTATATGCTGTAGAAGACCCAGGCAATCGGATTGCATCCCAGGCTCCTCCACAAAGGATCCCCCAAAGACAAGGGAGGGCGCTTGTTGGGAGGGCCAGAAGGAAGCCCTTCTGCCTAAGCTTGATGAGACCTCAGATGTGGAAATTGTGCTCCTTTAAAAAGTAGGTATCATTTCTTTTTTTTTTTATTTTAAATAATTTATATCACATCATTGTGATGAGACTTTTGTGATAACATGGGTGAACCTAGAGGGAATATTAGCAGAAACAAATCAAAAAGAAAAAGACAGAAACCATATGATCTCACCTATAGATGGGATATAGGAATTGCAAACAAAAGGCCAGGCAAAACTCAAAATAAGCTGACAGCGGAACGGGGCAGGCAGTGAAGGAGGGGCTGGAGGGAGGGAGACATCAGGAAAGGGAGGAGCACAGGAAGATTGAGATGAAGGTTTATGGGTAGTAGGGTGGAGGGAGAACCGGGGATGCAATGATGTGATATATATATTGTATTGATGTAATATATATACACATAAACATGTAAATAAAATAAATTAATTTTTAAAAAGTAGGTGTCACCTTCTATAGGATCCCAAATGAAGAGTTTCATGATTTTCCTTCATCACCCTTTTTGATCATAGGAGATTAAAAGATTATTACTCCTTAGCAGCACCAGAAGAAATCACTGATTGACTGAAACAAAATAGAGCTCCCCTTTAGCCTGTCTGAAGATCTCAAACAATGCTCTCTCCTGAATGGCAGGAAATCAGGACATGTATTGCATGTGCCTACCTTAGTCCAGGGTGCTTGTAACAAACACACCTCAGACTGCACAGCCTATAAATTACAGAAATGTACTTGCCATAGTTCTGGAAGGTGGGAAGCCAAAGGTGAAAGTGTCAGCAGCTCATTATCTAATCAGAGCCTCCTCCCTGGTTCATAGACGGTGGTGTTCTCACAGGGTAGAAGGGAAAAGGGCCTCCACACTAGGGCACTAATCCCCTTCATGAGGGTATTTGCCCTCATGACCTAATCTCTTCTCAGTGTTCCCAACTCCAGCGACCACCCTGAGGAGTAGGTTTGAGCACATGAACTGGGGACCACAGGGTGATACAAATTTTTAGTTTATAGCAGGGCCTTTGAGGCAGAGGGTGAGTGTTTCATCACTACTTGTAAATGCAAAAACTGCTTTTCAAGTGGCTTATTTAAGCCAGGCACCATGGCTTGTGCCTGTAAACTTCAGCCTATGAAGTAGCTGGTACCATGGTTCGAGTTCCTCTTGGGGCAACAGCAAGACCTAGTCCCAAAAAATAGCTGGGCGTAGTGGTGCGCACCTGTAATTCCAGCTACCTGGAAAGCTGAGGCTGGGGATCGCTTGAGTCCGTAGTACCCCAGACAATGAGAGCCTGCAGTTCCATGGGCAAAAGTAGCCCATGGAAGTAGACCTAGTCTCAAAAAAAAAAAAAAAATCAAAATGGCTTATTTACATTTAAGGAGAGTGAATTGAATGTGAGTTACATATGGGCAGAGTTCATCAGCGAATAATGATATTCCTATCTACTGGATAATGAAGAAACCTCTCCTCTCAGCCTGTTAGCCCCAGGCAGGATCAGAAAATACAGACACTGGACTCCAGACACAAGGGTTAAAGGTCAGGCTCTGACTCATGACCTTGGCAAATTATTTCATTTCAGGGACAAAATAGGGATTATTATTTACCTCCCCCAGTGCTCCCTGAGTTAACTGAAGGAGGTTTTTAGAATTCCTTGCAGTCAGGCATAGAGAAGGCACTAGACATATGTCTGCCTCCATTCTCTGTTGGTCACTGGTCTCTTTTCAGTTAATGATCTCCCATGTTCAAATCAAGAGTCTCACATGAGTGATTTTTCTCCCTTTTCTCTCCATGTGGAGAAAGACTAGGTTAGAAAAGGTGGAAGAAATTCTTTTGGTGTGACCTCCTACTCTTTGGTGTCATGTGTCAGAATTAATTTACAGTAACTTAGCTGATTTTTTCCTACACCTCAGTCATCAAGTAGTTGCCAAACAGCACTTAGTCACTGCCAACCAGAAATGTCAGCTCCCTCAGAAAATCATACCAGTCCCTCACTCTCTGAAACCTTTCAGAAAAGTGAAATTCTTAAGAACACACTCAAATTATACCTTGATTAAAGGAAAGCTAAGTATGAGTCTTGGAAACTCACGACTTCTCCTTGATGTAGGGTGGGTGTGGACGTCCTTCTCCAAAAGTTCATTTTGAATAACTTTTTAGAATTCTGAGTTATTTTTTCCTCTATTCATCCTTGATACAGTGACAGGATAAAGAAAAAAGGCATATGGAGTAAAAAGTCAAAAGACTGTACCTGAGCAGCTTAATTGGCATGGACAGCGAGGTGTCACTACATGAAATTAACCAGGAAGAGTCTCGTTATTTCCATATGAGCTGGAATGGGAAAACAAAGAACAACAGTATGTTTTACCTAAGTGAGAGGATTGCTCAAAAGCATATTTTATTTAAAAAATATTTAATAATGAGAACCATGATAATATATTTGGGGAGTGAGGGGAAGGGAGGGGGAGAAAGTATTTACTTTAAATCTCCAGGAATAAACTGTGGGACAGTGTGAGGTTTAAAGAGTTAGTTTTTCCATACATTTCTTGCAGTATCTGTAATGGTGCCCACAAGTGGATCCTGCCCATGAAATGCTTGTATCCCCATCTGTATATCACATTCTTCATGGGATGTGGCCCCCACTGCAAACCAGGGGGACCACCATGCAGGGCTGAGAAAACCCACTTTTGGTATTATTAGTCACCCTTTGACTTTTACCATCTGTGTTTGTCAGTACACCCACGAACACAGGGCAGTTCAAGAAATTTTAGGGGATACTCTTTGTTCCTGGGAAAGTTTAATTTGTTGATAAAGTGGAATTGGAGCAGTGCCACCTACAACAGATGCTTTAGCGAAGAGGGATAGTAAAATAAATGATTACTCAAACATGTAGAGTCTGCAGAGAATCTGGGTAAGAATTACTGGTGCTTAATGACCTAATCCTGGCAAGGTCAGCCAATAGCATAGTCTAGCAAGAGTCATATCTCAGTGCCTTGGTGCAAATGAAGCATAATTAAGATTCAGCACAGTGAGGTGCAGCATGTGTTCATTTGTCCCTGAGTTGGCATCAATATCTCTAATAAATGTTTGTAGCTTTTTTAAAAATTCTGTTTTAAACAGAATTTGTATTGGTAATGGGTGTTAATAAGCTAATTTCACATCTTTCTTTGTGGGGTCTGTCCACGAATGACTAATAGACCCTAAAGATGGTCTTGTATGAGGTCTGTGGTGGCAATGAATTTTTTTGCAGGGTCAGAGCAGGTCAGCTGTACAAGAGGGTTTCAGAAAGATTCAGCCCTACTCACAGCAAGAATCTGAATATCTGCTCTCAAAACCATGTATCACATAGTCAGGCAAGCCTGGGTCCAAGCCACAATGAAGGGCCATGAAAGCATTAGGAGACAGTGGCTCCTTCAAGAGGATGTGAACCATTCCCTCAGCTAGCCAGCAGCTTGGGAAGTCAGTGAGTCAGCCTCATCAAAAGAGCCAAAAGCACAAATTGAGTTGCATATGTCCCTCACCACAGCCAAGCTGGGGTTGTGTGCGTGTTATGAGGTCAGAGAGCCACCAGCGGCCAAGTGTGTCATGACTCTGGACTTGTCCAGACCAGCTAGTAGCAAGTGTGTGGGTGTGCTCTGTATCCTCTGGCACCCATCTCGATGTCTCTTCCCTCCCCTCCTTTTACTTTCTCTCTCCCACCCTCCCCCTGCACGTGCACATATACTCACACACACACACACACACACACACACACACACACACACAAACACTGATGAAGAAGAAATTGTATTGAATTAGTTATTGCTGTCTACGGCCATACCACCCTGAACGCGCCCGATCTCGTCTGAATTAGCTATTGCTAAGCATGGTGTCTTGTTCTAATTTTCCTGGTAACCCAGGTAAGAATCTCTTAAGAGTTGTTTTGCCTGCCTCATATCTAGAATAAAAATGTCTATTTAGATCATCCCTATGGTCTGCTAACTTGACTGGAGTTTATGAGCCTCTTTCTTGCCTTAGAAAGTTCTGCTTTAATGCAAGAGCTTACAGCTTCTTAGAGCTTCATGCACACGTCAGAGCTCATCTTATCACATTCAGAGTGAATGGGAGGAGTCAGAGAGAGATACTTAGGGTACTGTGGTTGTAAGGGTCTGTAAGGGGTTGTAAGAATGCCCCTTCTCAGGGAAATCCTGCCATCAGGGTGGCTGCTAGAGGAGGCCTCAGGGCATTCCAGCCAGGATTCTCTGTTGAACCCTACCTGGGCCACTGGACACAAACTTAGGCCTCTCTTCCCTTCAACATGATTCCCTCTGCCAAGAGAGCAGTATTGTACTATTTCTAGAGGCCTGGACCTTGAAAGGCTAAGACATTAGGCACCTGTGCCCTCAAGAAACCTGCCCCTGTTCTCCCATCAGCCATTCTCCAAATCTGCCTCCTCCTTGCCAGTTGCCGCTGCCTCCAGTCCAAACCCAGACAACAGAATATGCCTCTCTGTTCCCTTAACCCGGTTCTGATAACAGAACAGGAGAATAAAACAAATGTATGTTCAGTGTTGAGAATTTGACTCTTCGTGACCCTCTGCCAGTTCCCAGGGCCCCACCCCTCTGTACGTGGCACTGTCCCTTTTCTGGTAAAAAAGTCAGGGCATTTCTGAACTCACTCCATCCACTCAGCTTATACCCTTTTGCGCTGAGCCCTGTAAAGCTACTGGGAATCTTGTAATTAGGGAGATCAATCAAAGACAACTGCTGCCTGGAACCAGAGGGAGAGTCATGCTGACAGCGCGTGGTGCTCACGCAGGGGCCATGGCTGCCTGGACTAATGACTTCCCTTGCTCACCTTGCCAGGAGCCCCAGGCCTTCCAAAAGGTTCCAGTATGTCTGCGACACATTATCTGGAGAGGCCATGGAGATGCCAAATTGAAAAAAGTCTTGTGTTTTTTTACAATGAGTAAAACTAAAATATTGTAAGGATGCCAGTCAGCCTCCCGTGGGGTGTGAGAGCCGGGAGCCCCAAGGATTCTGTGATTGAACCTTGATCACACCACGAGGGCTGGTGACTGACGCTGTCACTTGATTCCCTGACATTTGCCTCCCTCTGAGACTGATCTGGCCTCTGCCAGTGACACGAACTTGATTCAGAGTGGAAAGCACAGCAAGTGGGCTTCCCAGACTGCCTGAGGCCGTTGCACCAAGCTGCAGGCTGCCAGAGGCTTGACCATCACCCCCTTTACTCAGTCTCCCCATGGGATGGGCAGGAAAGGCCTCTAACTGCCACAGCCAGCGTCTTGGATGAAAGTACGAGGAAAAGATGCACTGAGAGGAAACATGGCATTGGAGCTTCAGAACATGAGCGTTCTTTTTGTTGTATCCTTCATAAAATAAAACTTCAAAGCCATATGATGTCATATGGTGGATGAAAAGGGTCTGTGTTCAAAAAGAGAATTTCATTATTAACATCACCATGGCTAACCCGAGTGCCAAGATTAACAAACCAGCCTAACCCTCTGGCAATTCATTGTCATTTAATATATATTTGGAGCCCACCCTCTGTGAAGAAATGGAGAGAACACACACACGGCCCCTTCCCAATCTGTCTTTACAGCCCAAAAGGGCAAGACCCACATCTGGCATATCCTTCCCATAAAAATATTAAAAATGCCACACAGGCCTGGACCAATCATTTTCGGGTATAAACCTTAATGTTTGATAGGTATATGTTCCCTCTCTTTGCCTCCACAGCGAAATGGCTTATGGTTATTAAAAAAGAAATAAGAGTACTTTGTCCTTTTGTCTGAGGTTGAGTTCTCCCTGCAAGTCTATTCAGTGATGGACACTTGCTAGGCTCAGGCAAGGAATAGAGAGGAAAAGAGAGGACAGGCTGTCCAGTACACACTCAGAAAGGAAGACAGGGAGTGAGGGCAGCAGTGAAGCAGAGAAGGCTTAATGGAGTGTTCACCACCCCACCAGTAAGGAAGCTGCAGGGCATTTGGAGATGGTAGGAAAGAAGACCTTGCCCATGGCAGTGAGAGAGCAAGAGGAAGGGGACAATAGTGAGCTTTGTAAGCCAAGGAGGAAAATCATCATATTATTCAGTGAAATAAGCTTGGAAGTAGACAGATTGGAAGAGCTAAGACTGGAGGCTAGAGACCAGGGATAAAAGGTGCTAGCTGGTCAGTGCTGAGTGGAAATGGCTGAACTCCAACCAAGTTCAGGTGTTCGTGTCGTAAGTGCCACCCAGGCAGATATGTGACCTCTAGTTGTGTGTTCCCTCAAACTGGTAAGCCTGGAACACACAGCAGTTGGCTACATGCTGCTCTCACAGCTACACTCTGTCTTCTTAAGTCTCCCTCTCGGTGGCCAGAGCCTTACTGTGTTCTTACTGCTCCAGCATCACAAGACTTGGGGCAGGAAGAGACAGGGCAGACAAAGGGACAATTCAAAATGCAATCATTCATGCTCTTGAGGAGCTGCATTTCCAAAAAATGTTCATTTTTTAATGTAAATCTCACTTATATAAATTTTTTATGAGTTACCAAAATTTAAATGTGTTCATTCTGTTTTTTGTTCCATTTTGAACCCCTCTTCATGGCAGGAAGGGCTGGAACCTGCATTTCTTAAGTGCTTATCATTAATGGTCACATGATGAATTTTTGAAAAAATTTCAAGTTATAGATGCACTTCATGAAGAAGGATAATGGGGCTGTTAGTAGAAGACCTCAAGTGTAAAAAGTGTTACATTAGGGTGAAATTCTTGGGGGAGGCAAAATGGAAATGTAAATTTGAAGAGAAAAAGGAGTGATAAAAATTTCTTCAAAAAATATACAGTTCATATAGATATATTTTCCATTATGTATTGTGAAGTTCCATCTTGTACTTTACAGTTCATCACCACAATCAAGATAAAGAACAGCTGTATCACCCCCCAAAATGTCATATGTCAGGTATTGTTTTCTGTCCTCCGGTCCCACCCACTGGGACACAGCATCAAAGGATGTCACCATGTTGCATTCTGTCTTTTCCAAATACTGCTATTTTCCCCAAACATCAAATATTGTCATCCCTATGGGTACAAAACCATATCCCACAGGTACTAATATCCCTGAATGCTCAACTTTCTTATATAAACTAGCATAGTATTTGCATGTACGCTACTAGGCCCATCTTCTCATATACTTCATCAATTTTTTAATGAAGTGATGTTGCTTTATAGCATTATAAAATCTCCCAGTAAGGCTGGGCATGGTGGTGCATGCCTGTAAACAAAAGCCTAGGAAGCCGTGGCTGGAACTGGAACCCACGGTTCGAGTCCCGCTTGGGGCAACATAGCGAGACCAAGTCCCCAAAAAAATAGCTGGGCATGGTGGCACATGCCTGTAATCCCAGCTACCTGGGAAGCTGAGGCTGGGGATTGCTTGAGTCCGTGGTGCCCTGGGCAGCATGAGCCTGTGGTTCCACAGGCAAAAATAGCAAGACCTAGTTTCAAAAAATAAAATAAAATCTCCCAGTATACATTGAGAATGTTTTCATATCTTAAATCATCTCTAGTGAACCTATAATTTCTAGCATAATGCATAGCAATGGGATGGTAAGTAAACAGTGGTGTGGATTGTCATTAGGGGATAACAACAAGAAAAAAATAAATGTGCAAGTTCAGGTACAGATGTGACCTTCAGAGGACTATGTATCATCATTTTGTTAATTGAATTCAGAGATAGAACCCACAGATACAGAGTGTCACCTCTGTATTAAATCACACAACCTTTAAGGTCCTTCAACTCTGTTACTGTGCTCATCAGTAGTTCATTTCTTTTTCCTGAATAGTAGTCTTTTGTAAGATTAAGTCAAGACTTGCTTAGCCATTCACCAGTTGAAGGCTTTTTTGACTTGCTTCTGATTTGGGGCCGATATAAATAAGACTGCTGTAACTACATGCATAAGGGCAGGTCTTTTTGTGAGTGTACATCTTCATCTCACAGGAAAGGACTTCATTTTACTAGTAAATACCTAGAAGTAACATTGCTGAGTTCTATTGCAAGTACACGTTTAACTAGAAAGAAGCTGCCAAATGTTTCATTTGACATAGTTTTGCCCTAGCACCGTCCAGAGAGCAATACATTAATGTTTCATTTGCTTCCCATTTTTATCAGCATTTGGTATTATCAGATTTGGGGCTTTGTTTTTCAATTTTAGCCATGAAGCATTTAATGGCATTGCATTGTAGTTTCAATTTCCTTAAAGACTTTGAGCATCATTTCATGTACTTACTAACTGACATGTCTTTTACTTTTTTGAATGAAATGTCCAAATATTTTATCAAAATTTTAGTATTTTAAAGTGTTAAGGAGTTTTGAAAGGTGCAGTCATTTGTCAGATATGATTTACAAATATTTTCTCCTGGTCAGTGGCTTATCTTTTTTCTTATTCTTTTAACTGCTTTTCACAGAGCAAAAATTTTAAATTTTGATGGAGCATATTACTCATCTTTTTTTTTTTCCTCTTACCAATTGTACTTTTGAATTCACAACTAAAATCTCTTTTCCCTAACTGAACATTACATATATTTTCTTTGGAAAGTCTATAGTTTTGAGTTTTACATTTAGGTCTATGATAACTTTGAGCTAATTTTCATAATTTTCATGTCATCTATCTCATGACATGAGATAGATAGGACGAATCTCTTGTTGTTTCACATGGCCATTCATTCTACTGTACCAACCTTGTTTGTTGAAACATGAATGATGGTGAGTACCACTCACAAGTATTTAGATATTATTGGCTATATTTTAGAATAATGTTTCTTTTAAAATATCAATATTCCAAATAGACTGAGTTCATATCTCTTCAAATAATTGAAATTATGAGGAAGCATTTTATAGGGGAGCTTGATAACATGCAGAATTCAATAGCTATTTAAAAACATTCTAAGGAATATTTAAGTTAAAAGAAAAGTCTAAAGACCACATTTAAGTGTCAGCAGAAGAAACAGAAGTAGAAAGAAAACCCTCCATGAATTACACTTCAGAAATCCATTTCTGGACACATCTACAGCTGGCAAAAAAAAAAAAAAAGGAAAACAAACAGCTGGGACTATATCAAACTAAAAAGCTTCTGTATAGCTAAAGAGACAACAGAGAAAACAAAAAGAAGCCCAACCGAATGGGAGAAAAATTTTGCCCTCCACAAAAGTGATAAGGCTTTGATAACACAGATCCACAAAGAACTCACACAACTTAGCAAAAACAAAACAACAAGCCCAGTCAAAAAATGGGGAGAAGAACTAAAAAGACATTTCTCCAAAGAGGAAATACAAATAGCCAATAGGCACATGAATGGCCAATAGGCACATGAAAAATTGTTCAACATCACTAGCAGTTAGGGAAATGCAAATCAAAACCACAATGAGATACCACCTTACACCAGTAAGAATGGCCCATATCAAAAAAACAGGCAACAACAAGTGCTGGTGTGGATGTGGAGAGAAAGGAACACTTTTACACTTCTGGTGGGAATGTGAACTGTTCCAGTCACTATGGAAAGCAGTATGGAGGACCCTCAAACTAATGAAATGGAACTACCATTTGACCCAGCAATCACTCTTCTGGGAATCTACCCAAAGGATAGATACTTATACAAAGGGACACCTGTATTTGGATGTTTATTGCAGCACTATTTATAAATGCAAGGACATGGAAACAACCCAAATGTCCCAAGACAGATGGCTGGATGAAAGAGATGTGGTTCATATACACCATGGAATATTACTTATAAATTAAAAATGACAAATTTGATGAATTTGAGATAACATGGATGGACCTAGAAAAAAATCATATTAGCAGAAACAAATCAGAAAGAAAATGATAGAAACCAAATAATGGTTTCACTAATATATAGGACATAGGAAAAACAAACAAAAGGCCAGGTAGGAAAGTCAAAGCATGCTAACAATCAAATGAAAGTACACAACTAGGGGGAAGGATGAGTGGGAATGGCCAAGGAGAGGAGGTGGTGGGTGATCCCTGGGGAATACAAAGATGTGGAAATATATATATATATATATATATATATATATATATATATATAATTTTTAAGAAATAGGAAAGAGTTTTCTGAGAAGTGTTACAACTCTGAAGACTAAAAATTTGATCCTAAAGAGGGTTAGAGAGCTAAAAGGAAAGACTTTCTGGAGCCTAACTGGTGGGAGAGGAGGTATTGTTTGGATGTGTCTGAACAAACTAAACTCAGAAATACAGAGGAGGAAGAGAAGACTGGGGTGGAAGAAATGCCATGAGCTTGGTGTGGGCGTATCATCTTTGGGAGCTCTGGGAATCAAGTCATTGGATCACTGTTCTGAGAACACCAAACCCTTTGGGAATATTGTTATTTCTGATAAGGGCCTGTATGATCAGGAATGTATTTCTCTTTTCTCTTTCAATCCCAGGTTCAGAATCCTCCTCCTCACCATACCACATACACAGTCAATATGAGGTCTCTTAGTTGCTGTCTCTACTCAACAAGTCCTTCTCCAACCTGGAGTCCTGGGTCTGGGAGATGGAATAGGGGCTAATCAGGGTTCAGGGTCTCAGTCTCCTAAAATATTTGAACCCAAGACTTCTGAACTGAAAAGCTCAGACTTTGCCTTCTTTGTTCTCCAGCTCCCTCTGGACACTCCTCTCTAGCCTAAGGGACAATGTCAGGCTCTGGTTAGAGTCCAGCTGGCAAGGACATGATGGTGGGAGAAGGTGGTGAACCCCAGTTAATACTTCACACATCCTCCCGTTACAGTCATTATATATGACATGGGCTTCAGGTGTGATCTGCAATATCCAAGTTTTCATTAAGAGCTGACTGGCCCAGGGGCTGAATTCCCCAGCCCTAAGTCGGCGGGTTCAAGTGCATCTGAGCACATTAAAGCTGGCTGGGGGGGGGGGGTCAGGGCATAGGCCACAAACCCTCCATCTGGGGCAAGCTGCTTGGCTCCCATGGAGACTCTTTCCAAAGCCAGGTCTTTCTGCTCACCAGGGGATCAGGCATGGGGAGTGAGAAGCTGGCTTCCCTGCCCCCTCCACATTAGGGTAAAACCCTGCCAGGATCAACAGTGTGGCTCCTGGCAAAACCTGGGCCTGGCTCCCTCCACACTGTGGTCACCAAGACCTGTGTTTTTTTCCTGAGATGTGGATTCTGAAATGACCTCCTGAGGCCTGGCATACAACTGAGTTCTTAGAGGAAAGAGGACAGGGAGGTGACACCTTCTGCCCAGGGCTTGTGAAAGTGGAGCAAGCTGTTGCTGTGTGGGAATGGGGCTACACTCAGCGTTCCCGTCAAGGACATGGCACAGTTCAGGATGTGAAATGAAATCATAGGATACAGTGTGCCCCCAAAAGGTCCTGGAAACCATTGAATGTAAGCCTTTCATTTCACATTCTGAAAGCCAAAGATCTCTTTGTTTTTTTAACCTCTGTCTATGTCTGTCTGTCTGTCCCTCTGTCTGTCTGCCTGCCTGCCGTCCGTCCGTCTGTCCATTTATCTTACATCCTTATTAGTGGTTAAACAGTATAGGGTTCACTGTTGGGGTGCAATCAGTACCACAATTGTCCTGCTGCTGAAGCACCCATTGTCCACTGTGTCTCCCCCTCTCTAATCATGTGCTCTCACCCATCCCCCTCCTCTTCTGAAAGCTGAAGGTCATCGGTCAGTTTTCAAGGGTTGATTTTGAAGTTTCTCTGACCCTTTGTTTGGTGTTTCTACATCCCATATGTCCATAACTCCATTTAGCATTTACCTTGCTGGGTTATTCTGCTTAGCATCATCCTTTCTACCTCCAATCATGTTTCTGCAAGTGGCATGAGTTCATTTTTGACCACTGAGTAGTATTCTGTTGTGTATATATACCACATCTTGATCCACTCATGTGTTTGGGGGCATCAGGCTGTTTCCATATGGTATAAATAGTGCTGCTATAAGCATGGGAGTGTAGGTTACCTTTAGTGTTTTCCATATTTTGTGGCTAGTTACCTAGGAATGGGATTGCTGCATCCTATGGCAGATCCATTTTAGTCTTTTGAGATACCACTACACTGTAAAGCAGAACTTTTGACGTTTGGCAGTCATGATGCCACCCCTTCTGTTCAATCATTTCTTTGGTGGGCTCTGCCTTTTGCTGAACTTGGAAAGACATCTTTAGTGATCACCGGCCATGGGACTGGACTTGTCTGTGCAGCCTGCCTTGGTAAAAGAGCCAGGTCCTAGAACAAGGTCAGGCCTGAGGGTGAGGCCTACCTCAGGCACAGCTCTAGCACTGGTTCACTTTGGAAAGGATGGATGTGAAGTGCTCTGTGCTTCAGCTAACAGTCATGACCTTGCGGGAATTGAGAGAAAGGTCCTCCATTCTTGAAATCAAAGTGGAAGCAAAAGTAGAATTCATTAGAGACAGCAAGAAATTACACTAGTTGGGGAAGAGGGATGGAGCAGGTAGGGTCCCTGGTGAGCCTGAGGGGAGCAGTGAGGGAGCCCTGCTTTCTAGGAGATGCTCCATCCCATTCTGGGACTGGATCCACACTGCCCTCCCACCATGGGAAGCCCACCTGACTCTGCTCTACTAAGAAACAGTCTGGATTCTTATTTCTGTCTTCCTTTCTTATTCTTATTTCCTTTTTAGACTTCTGCAGAGACTAGGAATGCTTTACACCATTTACAGGTACTTTTGGCCAATTTTGGAGCTGCTTACTCTTGGAACATGCATGCAGGCAGGTGCTGGCAGTCTCTGTGTCTTATGTACCCCTCTTGCTGCCTCTGTCCCCTACTGCACCCCTGTCCATGGAGTGTGCAGATCAGACAGTATGATGACCTTTAGCCCTCACCCTCACCCCAACTCAAAATGGCCCCCAGAACTTCCCACACTGGTTCCTTCCTCCAAAGTCAGTTCCCAAGGCCCAAGCAGATGAAAGACTAGGGACCTCTGTTTGTGGGGAGAATGGACAGAACCTGGACATGTGCACTGAGTGTCCACACACATGCGGACTGAGTGTCCACATGTAGGCTTCTTGGGGAGCCAGGAGTCAGCTTTCCATGATCTGGGGCAGAACCTGAAGACTGAAAATCCAGACTTCTTCTAGATTCTGAGGAAGGTATATTTGTCAGGAAGACATAATCTTATTCTTCCTCTTATCTAGCATCTTCTTCAATGGTTTTCAACTTGCTTTAAAACATTAAAATAAACAAACATGATGCATGGCTCACCACATCATCATAAGCATGCAGGGTGGCAGAGTTAGGATTTATATTCAACCAGATTTGTCCTCCTTCCCACAAAGACTGGTGAACTATGCTGATGTAAATTAAAGGAGATATAGAATCGTTGGGCTGGACTTGACTTCACATTAAAAAGCATGAGTAAACCCCAACTGAGCACCAGATTGACAGATGTTTCTGCATCTCCAGTTCATTCCCACTAAATTCTCAAACTTAAGATATGTGAAATTTACATTTAAATAAAGTATTTGATGTTTAAAAAAAAAAGGCAAATCTGTCTTTCGCAGCAACATGGATGGAGCGAACGGGAAACATGTTAGCGGAAATAAACCATAAAGAAAAACAGAAATCCAGGATGGTCTCACTTATCTGAGGGACAAAAGAAAAACAAGCAAACATGAGAAAAATTTTAACTTGTCAACAGAACTGAAGTATAGAGCAAGAGAGGAGGAGGAGGGAAAAATCGGGGGAGGGATGGGCACAAGAGATTAAGATGGTTCACAGGAGATAAAGTGGTGGGAGAACCTCATGGTAAACAGTGATGTAAAAAAATATACATATATATGTGTACAATGAATTAAAAAATAATAAAATTATAGTAAAAAAAAAGATTCCAAAGGCAACTTTTAAATGGCTTTTATAATACTTTGCTCATTGTGCTTATCTGATATGTAACTAAATTCACAAGTATAGACACAGGAAATGCTTTCTGAGTCACATTTCAGACAGATTTGATTGGTTCTCTGAGTTTCCTTGGCTTTACCAAGGAAGTATACATATTCCATTTGGCGACACCCTGGGCAGACTTCTTTTTGCTAATTGTGGGCTCATCCACTGTTAGCCCCATGGGAAGCATGTTCTCTACTAAGGCCAGGCATTCACCTTAAATACCAGTTGGCCAGTAAGAAAAGTGTCACTGTAGGGGAAGTATTTCCTTGATATGAACTTACACTTAAGAGGATGAGTAAGGACATTATTGATTTATGAAATTATAGTTTTCAAAGACTTACTTTTATGCCACAACTCAAGCTAGCAGTGTCATTAAAATATAATCACACAGATCCCCTACTCTACAATGCCAATGCCATGACATTTATTTTAAAATGTCATATACACATACATGTACAAACATGATCTGATTGTTTTGGGTAGGATGTAGGAGTTCTAAAAAAAAAAGCATTTCCTCTAATCCCAAAGGCATCTTTATTTCCTATTTCTGAAACTTACATATCTCCTATCTAAATTTTAAAGGTCCATTCTGCAAATAGCAAACTTGTCTTTATCTTAACAGGCTTTAGAAGAAAAGTGAGAGAAATTCTTTTGATAGTTCTTGGAAGCCAGTTAAAAAGTCAGATAGACTTAAAAATTAAGTTCTGACTGAACAAATAACTAGCTGTAAAACCTTCAGGAAAGATCTTCAAACTTTCTAAAAGTCAGTGATCTCATCTGTAAAATGGGAGTTAAAGATACCTACCTTGCAGGTTTTTTCTGGGAATTACATCCTAGCAGGCTTGTAAAGTATTTGGCCCAGTGCCTAGCTCCTAACAAACACTCAATAAATGGTGGATTTATTTGTGGGGTGTGTGTGTATGTATGTATGTGTGTGTAAATTGTCATGGCTTTTTTTTTAAACTCCTGAAATATGTAGAAGTATATGAACTCTGAAATTTGTCTTACCATTTTCCCCTAAATATCCAGAGCACTTTTTTTTCAAAGTTAGTGTTTTGGTAGATTTTTGTCAGCTCCTGCCTGTCTCCTTGATAAGTATATTAGGAGATCAGAGCAAATGCCCTAGAGTAGCATACATTCCTTTCTCACACCTTGCAAGATGAGCATAACCTCAGCACTGCAGAAACGAAAGAAAACTCATAAAAACTGAGGGGAACTCTTTAGCTTCCACTGGGATACAACATGTACACTTCTCACACAATTGCAGCAACATTTTAGCCCCACATTTTTTAATATGCTTGCCTTGGTTCACCAGCTAATGGCTGTTTCTCCTAAAATAAGAGCAACACTGCCATCTGCCGTTTCTGCGTCACACTCACTGATGAGATATTACTCGTTAAAATAGTGAAAATGGGAAAACTTCTGCCTTATAAAATTGATCCTTCCTAGTGGATTCTTTTTTCAAAAGATAAGTGAAAATAGAATTGATGGTTCTATTTCTATTTAGGTTTCCAGGAAAACTCTGTTTTACAAAGGTCCACTGCTTGAAAGTCCTTGTTGGAATGAAAAGGTGGCCCGCGGTGGAGTGTGGACCCTGGCAGCTAAATTGAATCAAAATTGTTCCTTCCAAATTTTGTGCTGTGCACATCCGTCTTCAAGCTTCTGTATTCAAACTGGTTATACTGCAGAATGATCTCATGAGTGTCAATTTGTGTGTGCCGACTACCTCCTCTTCTTACACATTGGGTTTTTTTTTTGTTTGTTTGTTTGTTTGTTTGAGACTAGGTCTCGCTATTTTTCCCTGTGGAACCACAGGCTCTCGTTGCCCGGGGTCACACAGACTCCAGCAACCCCCAGTTTCAGCTTCCCAGGTAGCTGGGATGACAGGCGCGCGCCACCACACCCAGCTATTTTTTTTGGAACTAGGTCTCGCTACGGGCCCCCAGCGGGACTCGAATCGCGATCCCTAGCCCCGGCCGCTTCATAGGCTGAAGCTTACAGGCACGAGCCACCGTGCCTGGCTTCCGTCTTACACATTGGACAGGCAGAAGCCATAGGGAGTGGGGGAAACCTGCAAAATATCGAGGTGTCAGCCCTTGTAGTTACTACTCCTAAAGTAGACCCTCTTGCTTGAGGAGCCACAGAAGGCCCTGCCAGAGTAGAGGTAGTGGCATAGCAGCTCTTTTGGGCCCCGGCTGTTCAACCTGTCACCACCACACACAGTTGACAAACAGTGTCATCTCCGGAATGTAAGTTTTTCCTCTGCCTCTACCGTGATTTATGACCACGCACCGACAAATGACTAAACAGACCTTTTTATTAACTGTAAAGTGGTTTTGGAAGCAGCAGTTTGGATGAAAGGCACTTTGCGAAAGCAAGCCCTAAGTACTGCATGAAGTTGGAGAAGAGGTAGTCTTTCTACATTTGTGTACATACTGGCCTGGCTTTTTATTTTTCCATGCCCTCACTCGGCGCTGGGAGACATCTTTCATCTCAGAATGGCTCTCTTCCACCCTTGGTGTTAGTTCAGTCTCTGGTGAACTGTTCTGGCCCCAGGGTATATTCCTCGGATACTCAGCAAGACTGTAAGACTCCTGTGTAATCATCTGGAAGGTGACAGTTCATTTTGCACAGACAATAAAATAATATAAAGTGCCTTTACCTCATACCAGAATAACCACACACCCCCTCACAGAGAACAAGACCCCTTTTCAAGTCCAAGGCAGGAAGCAAAATGACTTAGAACAAGTGGGATTTTTCACATCTTTGTAAGTGTTTGCCTCCACCACAGGACTGGATGCCAATTCTTAGATTCCAGCTCCTTTCGGGGTCATTTCCCTCCTGGAATCAGGATCAAAGTGGACAGAGCCCATGGCCAGGCCACGCTGCACTCCTAGGGGAGATGACTTGGTTGACTTTAGACCCACATAAGGGACTTTCCAAAACCAAAGCTATTAGGAAAAGCAGGAAGGAGAACATTTGGGGAAAATGCTGTTAACACCTGATCCACATTCTGCCCTCCCCCTCTGCTGCTCATAATCACTTACAGATGCCGAGATGCTGAACAACAGATAGGCAACCCCAACGGCCAGGGTGCCTCGAAACAGGAAGCCATGGAAGGAAGCCTCACCTCAGCTCCTGTTTCTTATTCAGTTGTCATTGTGAATTTAAATTTGGGGGGAAATTTATAAAGAAAAAGGCAGGCCTAATGCCACCAGTATTGTTATCTTTGCGCACTTCCTTGCAGATCTCTGCCCTTTCTATGAATTACATGAGGACGTGTTAAGAACAGCCGCTGTAATTTGGGATTTATCCGTTTCTCCTGGGTGGTCTGTGCATTTTCACTTCATAGATTATGAAAATATTAAGTGCCTATAAATTGTCACTTACTGGACCTCCCTGGTAAAGTTATCGTTTTAGGGTTCAAAAGCAAACTATTTAATTTTTAGTAATACTCTGTGCCTGACAATTTCTTTTGTTTGACTAACCAGTCTTCTGATCTTAAACTTTACCAGGTCTTCCTTCTCCCATCCTTGTACTTTCAACCATTGTTGATTCTTATGATTTAGATATGTCACTTGTTTACCAGCATGTGGTTGGGGTTTTTTGCATATCCAAGCAGCATTTTTTCTTTTAACTGAATTCATTCTAGACTTAATGTAATTTATGGGTTTGCCTTTTGCATTTGTTCCTACTCATCTATGAAGAGTTTCTTTTCCTCTTTATTCTTGCCTTTTTGAAGATGTTTTAGTATTTTTCATATTTTTCCACTATTAATTTGAAAGATAGCCAATGCATCTTTTAATTATTTAAACTCTTTGCTTTTTTTAAAGAACCAGCCAAGATATTTTTGCCTTTTACAAGAACAACTTACTAAGATTTGACCACATATTAACCGTTTTCTTTTCTCTTTGTTTATTCTCATATCTGAGTCATTCTTTCTGGTTTTATTTTATTTCCACCTCGAGTATAACTTTTCAAATTTTCTTTATTTTATTGCGGTAATGTCAGTTCACACCATTGTTTCTATCAAAATTTCTTTTGTGAGGTTTGCTGGTAGAGAACTCAATTTTTTTACTAGTGTCTTTGCTTCACCCTCAGCATTAAAAGATACTCCACTGTATACAGAATTGTAGATTAGCACTAACTTTTTCTTAACATGTTAAAAATACCAGTCCCCCCTATCTTCTGACTTTTCTTATTGTTGAGAAGTCAGCTGTCAAGTTATCATTATTTCAAGATAATCCTGCCTTAAAATTTTTCCCATTTTATTGAGATGTAATTGATAAGTGAAATTGTATACTTCTAAACTATACAGTGATATGTTGTGAAAAGATTACCACAATAAGATTAAACACCAATTCAAATAATTACCCCCCCCCTTTTTTTTTTAAATTTGGGGCATTATTTACGATCTATTCCCTTTGCAACTTTTAAGTATATAATATTGTCAACTGTAGTAATACTGCCATCCCTAGACTTTGTCTTTTAATTGGAAGTTTTTATCCCTTGACCACCTTCTCATCTCCCCCAATCCTCTAGTCCCTGGTAACTGGTACCCAGGCTCTGTTTCTGTGATTTCAGCTTTTCTGGATTTCACACCTGAGTGAGATCACACAGTGGCTGCTTTCTCTATCCAGCTTATTTCACTTAGCATAATGTGTTCTAGGTTGTTGTAAAACCTTGCTACTTTCCAAGTCTCTCTTTGTCTTTGATAGTCTAGTTTCACTATTAAATATCCAGGGGATGAATTTTTTAATTTAGTTTGCTTTTCATTTTGTAGTGTTGGAATCTGTATTTTAAACTTGGACATTATTTTTGCCTCACCCCTTTCTTTCTCTTGTTTCAGAGTTAACAGTTGAATTTTGAACTTCTCTCTCTCTCCATTATCATGTATTTTTTCTTTTGTTTCTCATCTCTTCACTTCTCTGTTTTACTTTCTGAGTACATTTTGCTGGCCTTCCCTCCAGTATACTAATCCTCTCTTCAGCTCTGTTGAGTCTGCCCTTAAATCTGTCTATCCAACTTTTTAATTTTTAAGTATTTTTAAAGTCAAGTTCTGTTGTTTTTTACTGTTCTGTGTATTTCTTTTCCCAACCTATTTCTTACAGATATTTTATAGGATGTCTTTTCTTGACATTTTCTGAAAGGATATTCTGCTACACTCAGTCCTTGAGGTCCTGAAAACTGACTCATGTTGGGTAGAAATGCCTTCGGGGTGCTGTGGCTTCAGAATCTACCTAACTTTTGCACTTGCTGCTTTTATTTAGGTGTTCTCCCAGTAATTCCTTACTGCTCAGTTCTTAGATGCTGCTATAAGAAAAAAATAGGCTTCAGATTTTGTCTTCCTTTTTCACTTTATTTATTTTTTTGACTCTGTAGAGGTCACTCCAAATACTAGTCCATCCTTTTTACTTGAAATAGGGACCCATTTTAGTTTGAATCTATAGATAAATCATAGTTAACATCAGTCTTCTAGTATAACTTTCTTTGCTTGACATGATACTATAAATGCTTCCTTTTTTACCAGAAGGAAAAATAAATTACTAATTTATGAGCATTGTGCTCATGGCCTCCAGCTGGGAATTTCTTTGCCCATTCAGTTCCAGATCATTTAATTTTCAGGATTGAGACAATGATGAGGAGGAAGCATGAAAGACTTTGGACATGCCTAGGTAGGTTATGTTGAAAATGACTCAGAGTTACTGGCAATAGAAAAATAAATTCAGAACCTGGTAAAAAAAAGAATGAAAGGTATTCTGTGGAACTGTTTTTTGGACAAGGATAAAATACTGAGAAACTGGGTAATAGAGACTTTCAGGTAAACTGCCTAAGTAATTGCAAAAGTTTTTGCTGTGTTTTAAGACTAGAGGAACTCTTAATAACAACTTGCAAGTATTAGAAGAAAATTTCATGGCTTTCTAATAGTTTGCTAGATTTCAGTGTAGTATTTCTTTGAATGACTCTTTCCAAGAAGATACTGTTTCTAAAACAACCCACCTTTACTCCATTTGTATCAAATGCTTTATAAATGCTGGTATTTACTGACTGAATACGTAACTTTTAAAAGACATTTTTATCTAATCCTCCCAAATGTGTTGAACATTTAGGATGTTTCTAATTATTGTTATAATACTAGAATAAGTATTGCTTTTTGATAAACTATATCTAGAGTGTATAACAGAATAGGAAGGAATATAACAAACATCTTCTGTATCACCTGCTTTTATCAAATATTATCATTGTTTGCAATATTGCTCCCAACCTTTTTTTTTCTGAAGATATGGTAAAATGCCTTTTCTTTATAAAATATTTCTTGCTCCCTCCAAGAGGTAATCAATAATGTAAATTTGCTATTATTCATGGGATGACTTCAATTTTTTCTATAAATGTATGTATCATGAAACAGTATGTACCATCATTAATGTTTAAACATTTTCCTTAAAAAAATGAAAAAAAAATAACTAACTATACTTTTCCCCCTAAATGTCATCATACAAACATAATTTTCTTTTGGTTAATATCATAAGCTTGAAACTTTTGACACATCTAACTCTAATTCATTTCTTTTAACTGATTTTGATTATATTTTACTTATTATTTGAAGATGTTTGCATATAATAGACTTTTAGGTAATAGACATGTTCTGTAATATCACTAGTGCTAGAAGTTCCCAATATGCAGTTTTAACTTATTTTGTTTTATGGCCTTCAGGGAGGAAAAAAAGCAGGAGTAATGATACTTTAAAAAAAAATGTACAGAACCATCATTTACTCTGGAGCTGTGCTCACAGGTTCCTAATGGTAGATGTTAACTAATATTGTCTTATTCTTTCCCATGACATCTGTAAAAATAAATTAGATTCACCAGGAGACTTGATTATCATGTTTAGAGGTCTTCTAATTTAGTAGTTGTAAGTGGTATGTTAAGTTTGTCCTAATTTGTATGTCTTTGGATTTGCACTGGGAAGAGCATTTTCCTATAGGCCAATATTAGTATTTGCTTCTGGAATAAACTGGCATTGACATTATTTTCAGGGGTCTGTATATTGGCTCAGTTTTTCATGATGTCTCCAGATAATGAGCGCTTCTGCTTGGGATGAACATTTCTCAGTGGCCAAATAAACACTTACAGTTTTCAGGGCCTTAGCCAGAGCAGACAAGAGGTAATGGTTTCCAAATGATCTTCAAAAGCAAAAAAAAGAGAGGTGACTACAGGTGGAAAAGCACCACAAAACCACCCTGTATATCAGTATTATTGAGGTCAGGAAAACAGAACTGTTGTAAGACTGATTACTAATTCAATTCATTTTAACAAAATCCACTGGCTATCAGCTCTGTGTAAGGAAATATGTAAAGTGACAGGAACATAACAACAGTTTCCTAGGAGCTTTTCATCCCTCTTTTGGGAGAGTCAGTACAGCTAAAGTGTTCCTACTACGCACTCCAACTGTGGACCCTGTCAGGTCTTTTTAGCCTTAGCCTTTTGTTTTGAACTCTCAGCCTCTTTCCTTGATGTATATTCCCTTTGAATGCCAGTTGGGCTGTCAGCTTAGGGTTAACATCTTTTCTGCCATCATAGATCATTTATACATGCACACATACATATGCACACCTTTCTAAAAACATAAAAGCTTTCTTTATAATCTTCATATTCAATAATCCATAATCATAAACAGGATTTCCACTTCTCAAATAGACCTGTAATCATTTGAAAATGTAGTTGAACTCAGGGAGGACTCTAATGAATGAGGTATTTCCTAACCCTTCCTGACTATAAATTATTGTAGAATAATTTATAATCCTCCATTTCCGATATTACCACATCTCTTTTGGGTGAACCCCATGAAAACTGGCATTTCATTCATGAAATATCCCCTTAAGAGGAGATTTGACAAACAAAACTGAAACCCTGGCACCACCTACTCAGTCTCCATCACTACCCACCATGGACATGTGAATAAGAATTAAAAGAAAACATGTTAATCTTGTAAGTGGAGCTGACTATTTCAATTTGACCAGTTAGGATGCAGAATTGTATAACTTTATTTTGCATGGATACTGTTAATGCATTCACTTACATTTGTCAGAGCCTTCTAAGGTGTGAGAGCATGGTTGAAACAGTTTTTAAATTTAAAAAATGATGACCTACAGCAGAGAGCAATTATAAAGAAATTTTTCAGCACTCAAGCCAAGTAATGAACTGCCTTCACTGGCCTTAACTCCGGTGCTTAGCTATATGCCAAGCACAGCACACACACTACTTAGTTTCCTCTGCTTCTGCTTTCATTATTATTATGTTTACTTTAAAAAATGTTGTGCCAAATCAAGCTCCCTAGCTATTGGTCTTATGGCTTTATAGAATTTGTGTAGTTCCTAAGATAGTGTAAATTATCTGCCACAAATATTCCAAACTAATTTCAGGAGTGGGTGGGATGAGATTTTATTTTCCAAATTCTTGGGAGATCAGATTTTTTCAGTGTGCTGCAGATGGTAAGGAGTCGTTTTTCCTTTGAGTGGGCATTAGCATCTAATCCCTTAAGTTCCAGGTCAATTATGACTCCTTCTCAAAGACCCTATTTCTATGTGGTTGCGGGCAGTGTTTTACCATCCTTCACTTGTTTCCTGGCAGGCACATCAACATGGGATGTCAGGCCCAGAGACTCTCTCAGGAAGAGACTCTCTCAGGAAGACACCACATGAAGGGACTTAGACTTGGAGTCAGAAGATCTGGGTTCCAGTCTCAGATGTGCCACTTACTAGGCTGAGGCCTGAATTAGTGTTTTAATCTCTTAAGCCTCAATTTCTCCACTTTAAAATACAGACTGAAATACCTACTTTGTATACCTCCGAAGATGAGTGAGGATCAAATAAGATCATGTAAAAATTCTCTGTAAACGGAATTAGATATAGATGTATTTCCTAGCCTTTGGTGATAACAGTTAGGTTATAGTTCAGAGAAAAGTATTGGTTCGCATGCTCTTAGTTCCAAGTACCAAAAACTAAAACTGAAGCAAGATTAAGGTGACTCCAAAAAAAAAAATACTGACTCAATTTATAAAACTGAATTTCTGTACTCTTGCGATGAAGTATCTAGAAATGCAATTATGAAAATGATTCAGGGGCAAGGGGAAGGGGGGAACATATGGAGATGGAATGCTAGGGCATTGCCCCAGGAGCTTTGGTGGAGGATGATTGAAGCATGTGCATTTGCTGAGATGTGAAATTCTACTCTCAAACTTATATAGTCATTTAAACAGATGGAAAAACCAAATAAAATTTCATGGGAAAATTAAAATATCGAAAAATCAAAAAAGGAAAAAACTGATTTCATTCATAAAAGAATAGGAATAAAATACCTAGGAATAAAATATCAAGGAATAAATTTAGCAAGAGAATTGTAAAACTTATACTCTAAAAAGGACACATTAAAATATCCCTATTTTCTAGATCAGGAAGATTAACATTATGAAGGTAGCAATGCTACCCAAATTGATTGATGTAATTTCTGTTTTCAGAACTCCAGCTCTTTGATTCAAAATGAAAGCTGATCACAAATGCAATTGCAAATGATTAAAAATTACCAAAACAATCATGAAAATGGAGAACAAAATAGTAAAATCCACACTTTCTGCTTGAAAAACTTACCACAAAGTATCAAGGCTGAGGGGTACTTGTACAGGATAGACATACAGGGCAGGGAACAGAATTAAATTTTCAGCAATAGACATGTGTGTTTATGACTTACTGACTTTCAACAAGGCCATTCCATGAGAAAAAGATGGTCTTTTCAATAAATATACTAGGACAACTGAAAAGTCGCATAAAAAAATGAAATTGAATTTTTACCACCCACGAGAACACTATCGAAGACAAGAGTGTTGGTACAAAAAATAGACACATGCATCAGTGGAATAGAATTGAAAGCCCAGAAATAAATGCATATTCATATCAGTGCCCAATCTTTGGTAAAACAGCTGTGTGTCACCATACAATGGGGAATGGATAGGTTCTTTAATATATGGTGCTGGGAAAGTGTATTGTCACACATTAAAAAATGAATTTGGATGATTTGCTAACCCTGTTATACATAAAAATTAGTTCCAAATGGATTAAAGACTTAGATATAAGATTAATAACAAATACCCAGGGGAAAGATTAAAGTTCCATAATACCAACTAAAGAGATATTTCTTACTTGACCCCCATGGAAAGGAAACTGAAAACAAAAATTGGCATTACCTCAGTTAAAAAACTTCTATAGAGCAAAATAAAACATAGTCCCCTTGTGCTATTTCTCTATATTCCACATGTAAATGAAACCATCATATTTATTTCTCCTTCAGAATAATTTCACTTAGCATATCCTTCCAGTTCCATGTATGTTGCTGTACATGGCATCAGTGATTTTTAAATCTTTTGATCACTGAGTAATATTCCATTGTGTATATATGCCACATCTTTTTAAATCATTCTGAAAATTGATTATGTGTGTGTATTTCACATTGTTGTGTATTTCAAAGTTCTTCCACCACCATGTCACCTGTGAACTGTTACCTATCTTGATCTCTTATGTTCCCCCCTCCTGATTTTGCTCTCCCTCCCTCCCCTTCCCTTACTATCCTCTGTTATCACTTTGTTAATTTTCACTTTTTTGCTGTCCTTTTGTTTGCTTTTTTCCATGTCCCACATATATGGAGGCCATCCAGTATTTATCTTTTTCTTTCTGACTTATTTCCACTAACATGATTCCTTCTAGCTCCATCCACATTGCCATGTATGAATTGAGTTTGTCTTTTTGGATTTCTGGATATATTCCATTGTGTAAATATAACACAGCTTTTGAGCCTTTTGTCTGATTGGGGGGTATTTGGGTTGTTTCTGTGTCCTGGCTATTGTAAATAATGCTGCAATAAACATAGGAGAGCAGGTTTCCTTTTGAATTAGTGTCTCTGTATCCTTTGGGTAGATTCCCTGGAGTGGAATTGCTGGATCAAATGGTTTTAGTAGTTTCTGCGTTCTCCACACAGCTTTCTATGGTGACTGGACCAGTTTGCATTCCCACTGCAGTGTAAGATGATTTATTTTTCTCCATATCTTCACCAGTTTTTGTTATTTCTAGTCCTTTCAATTTGGGCCATCCTCACACATGTGAGGTGGGATCTCATGGTCATTTTGAGTTGCATTTTCATGATAATAAGCGATGTTGAACATTTTTTCATATGCCTATTGGCTATTTGCAGTTCTTCTTTGGAGAAGACTCTTTTTACTTCTTTCACCCACTTTTTGATGAGGTTGTCTGCTTTGGTTTTGTTGAGTTGGGTAATCTCTTTATAGGTCTTTGAGATCAGTCGCTTATTGTTTGGCTGGTATGCAAATAAGCTCTCCCATTAATCTGGATGTCTCTGTTTTGATTATTGTCTCCTTTGCTATATAGGAACTCTTTCATTTGATATAGTCCTAGCTGTTTATCTTCTTTGTTTTCCTTGTTTCTGGAGATGAGTCCACAAAGATATTTCTGAGGTTCATGGAACAGCCTACTTAAAAAACCTTAAGCAAGTGTTGGAATGGTTAGGAGAACAAGGGACCCTATCACACTGTTAGTGGGCATGCACACTGGAGCAACCACTATGGAAAGAGATTGTTTATGAGTCATAAGACGTAACCACCTAAATAGCCTTTACCTGATTATGAGTTAACAAAATATGATCTATCCACATGATGGCATATTTTTTGGCCCTGGAAAGAATGACTTACTAAAGCATGCCACAAAATGAATGAACCTTGTAAACTTATGCTAAGGAAAGGCGTGAAACACAAATAATTACTACATAATTCAGTTTATATGAAATGCCCACATAGGCAAATCTAGAGAGAAGGAAAGCAGATTCACGGTTGCAAGGAGCATAGGGAGATAGAAGAGTGATACAAAAAGAATGAAGTTTCCTTTTGAGAGCATGCAAATATTCCAAAGTTGATTCAGGTGCTAGTTATACATACCTGTGAATATACTAATTAAAGATACTTTAAATGGGTGGTTTGTATAGGTCATATTGCCGCGAGGTGTTTTTTTAAAATTGATGAATATATGAAAGAGCCCAGGTGTGCAGCCCACTCTCTCTCCCATTCTCAGCTGTTTTTCTCAGTTGGCAGCAGAGATAAGTAGCTCCCAAGAGATCTTTTATCACTGTTTGGATTCAGGTTTCCATAATAAAATACTATAAAGTGGGTGCCTTAAACAACAGACACTAGTTTCTCGTAGCTCTGGAGACTGAAAAAACAAAGAATAGTGTCCTGCAGTGTTGGGTCCCAGTAAGTTCTCTTCCCTTGCTTGCCTATGACTGCCCTCCCTCTATCCTCACTTGGCCTCTCCTTGGTGGATGTCTGTGGAGACAGAGAGAGCTGTCTGCTGTTTCATCTTATGGAGACACTACTTCTATTGACTGGGGTCCTATTCCTGTCACCTCACTCAAACTGAATTACTTCCATAAGAGATCTATTTCCCAAAATATTCACATTATTTATTAGAATTTCAAAATGTTAATTTGGGGAGGAAGAACATAGACATTTAACCCATTATGACCACCTTAACAAACCCTGGTGAAAAGCACACTTTTCTCCCAGAAAGTCTTGCAAAACATGCTGTTGTCATGTCATGTCAACCTGCTGTAGACTCAGTTTGGACCATGAGCTTTTATTTGTTCAAACTAGGCCAGAGACAGTTGACCACTGTCAAATCCTGGGTGCATGAAGGAACTTCTCCCAAAGAAAAAGTAGGGGCTCTCTGCAAGGAAAACTAACAGAGTGAGGCTAAAAGCATAAAACTACCACATGGTGCAAGGCTGCAGGACAGGGAGTCATGCCCATTGTGGCGGGCAGAGACCACCTGTGTGACCAAGAACATATCATAGGCCAGTCCATGCCTGTCACATCCCCAGCCCCAAGGATTGGGAAAACAAGGGTAGACACCCTGATTGAAAGTCCTTAAAACCAGAATTCATAGACATGGACATATTTTTAAAATACTTTTAAATTTTCTTTCATACCACATCGGTCATCTTTGTATCATTATTGTTCCCCTTGGGTATGACCCTCTCCTCAATAATGCAAACTTACATCACCACCCCACTCCGTTCCCCTTTTCCACTCCAGTCACTCCAACTCCTCTCTCACTGTAAGTCATTGATCGATGCGCTGGTCTCTTCTTTTCCTTTTATGGAGCACAGTGAGGACCTGTGCTCCTGGAACTCAACAGACCAGGCTGCTCAGATCTCCAGGAGTAACTCTGAGGAGGGCAGCCAGGCCGGGCACATCAGGAACCTCTTGTAGGGCAGGGGTGTGGAATGGTTATCCAAGGCCATTGATTCTGGCACTTCCTGTGGAGGAGACTGTCTCCTTTGCTTCAGACCCATGTGTTCACTGGGCTCCATGCTGGCTGTCTCCTCCATCCTGATGTCTGTCATGTGATGCTGTTTCTGATCCTTATAGTGCTATATATGTCAACTCCCAGCCATTGACAGTAAAGTTCCCTGGTGGGAACAGACTTCAGCAGGCGGTTGGTCCAATTCACCTCTCCCATGGTTTACAGTTCTGCCATAGGGCCGCAGCCACATCTCTGTGACTTTCCTCCCCCGTTGAAAAAGGAAAGAGCTTCGCTCATGTTGCACACATCTCTGGACCAGGAGTTTGGTTCCCTAGCCCCTAGAGATGTTGTAGGTGGAGCTCTGTGTGGGTCATCACAATAGTTAGTCTCACAGTCTTGTGTCTTTTGGTTCCCACCATGTTCTGTTTGAGTCCTACCAAGGTGATGAGTATATCCAGAGCCTTTATTTGTTCTTCTCATCCTGTATGTCTGTAGCTGGAGTACCTGGTTTTCTCATTCCTAGTGCAGGTCTGATTGAAGTGGAAGTAAGCCTGAAGGGGAACCCCATCTCGAGCCTGTGCCCCAGCAGAAGTGGCCAGCTGCAACCCCCGGAACTAGGCAACTTTAAAAACCCAGTTGATAAAGGCAGTTAAAAGACAACTCTATATGAGGACCAAAATGGGTTCCATGTTACTAGATGTATGGGGAAGAACTCATTTGCTAACCATCATAATTTTAAGCTTGTCACTTCATCTTTCTTGCCCTGACTTTAAGAATTTAATAATAATAGTAGTGATTGTCATGGATATGTTAATGGGGAATTAACCAAATGAGGAATTCCTTCAAAATGCATAAAAATATCAAATGAACACAATGTATGCCTTAAATATATCAGTTTCTCTTGTCAGTTTCACTTGTCAGTGTATCAGTTACATCTCAATAAAGCCAAATTTTAACTCTTGAACTATTCCCAAGGTTAAATGTGAAAATGCAGCACACTTTACAAATGTACACATCAGAGTTGACAGCTCACATCATTCAGATGAGCCATGCAGATAAGAGGTTATTGAACTTTAAACGTAAGGAACTTTATCTGGAGTCTGACATTAAAAGGGAGCGGTAACTGAACAAGACATTTTCCTCTCTTGTACCAGGTCTCAATGCATTTTGAGCCCTGTGTTTCTGAGTACCTCAGTTTTCTCATCTGTAAAATGGGAAGGGGGGTTTCTATTTTCAGTTGTATAATTCCTATTTCAGTTGTATAATTCTAGAGCTAAATAGCAATATCACATGACTGATATCTGTTGGGTTTTCAGTTCATCTAGGTCTTTCTCTTTTCCCTCATTTGCTTGACCTTGGGGGTATTTTGCAATAACTCTACCCCCAAATTGTTCCTCAGGCAGGCTACTTGAAATTAGACATCCCTAAATTCCTCTGAAAAAGTACATGTTAATCTGAGGAAAGCTGTCCACATTTCTAATCTGAGGGAGACGAAAAAATGTTGGAACTAATCAAGAGTCTCTCCTGTCGCCCCTGAGGTAAGGACCCTCATCTTGAATCCTTAAGGTTGATCTGAAATAGTCAAGACAAGGGCGTTACTGCGCTCTTCAGCCACACGAGGGCACCCGAGTCAGGGTAAACAAAGTTAGCCAGCTGGTGGGTGGGTCTCCCTCTGTGGGCAAAACCCGCCTCTGACTCCCTTCCCCGCTGCACCCCCGAGAGCTTACAAGATCCCGGTGGTCTTCCCTCCACTTAGTAAACTGAAAAAATAAGAAAGGACAATGTGGTTTTGAAAGAAGAAAATCTTTTCAAGTCTTTTCTGGTCTTCAAACTTCTTCCCACGCACATGAAACTTGAGAAATGTCAAACTGAACTGAAAGGCGATAAACTAAGAAGCCCAGTTACGATAACTGGAAGGGAGGGGACAGGAAGGAAAAAAAGAAGGATGGAATTGGGGGGGAGGGAGGAACCCTCAAGGTTTCTTGCGTGGATCTGCACCTGAGCTGGCCGTGACCCTGTTTAAGCAGGTGCCCTGGTCTGTTGACGAGCCTGACATTGGATCAACAATCAGCGTCAGTCACCTGTCTCGGAAAAGGACCTCTCAGAAGGCTGGAGGTTTAACAATAAATAAGGATTTGCTTCCATTCATGTGCTTTTCCCGCAAAGTTTTCTAAAAACAGTGGACACCTGTAGAACAGAATTGCTCATTAATCTTCAAAGAACTAAACGCACCTGGGTGCATGGACTTGGCCAAGCAGGTGACTAAGTCTTTAAGCAAATACTTAGAAACCCAGTTTGCTTAGACACTGACTTCTTTTTCCTCTGGACTTGAGCATTTGCAAGGCACCCCCCACTCGGGGGCTGTCCTGGGTGATGCCTACCTTCTTTTCACTCACATTGTCCAACCTTCAGCCCCAGTTCCCCTTCTCATGTCTCCTCCAGTTCTCCCCCATGACCCCTATTCCTCTCCTTCCCTGTTCTATTTCCTCCTGGGTCCACTCTTGAATCATTGGTCTAATACCTCCCCCATTTCCTGGCCCAGCCCGGCTCAGTGTGGATGGGCAAAGGCCCCTTTGAAGCCTGGGTTCCCAAGTATATGCCTTTTTTCCCCAGGTGATGGCTTCCCAGTCTCGGGGCTCCCTGGCTCCCTGGCCTTAGGACATCTGGGAGTACACCACACCTAGGTTTTCTCTAGGGGTAAGGACATCTCAAATGCTGATACTCCATTTTCCCCTTATACAAACACCCAAACTCTGGATACCCCATTTTCTCTTATGAAAAAGGGAATAATAGAAACCGCCTTACTGGAAATGTGGGGATTAAATAGTTAATACCTAAAATTGCCACTAGCTGTTACTGTTACCTCTTCCACACAGACACCTCTACCCCAATGATTCTTTGCATCCTTGGCTCATGGGCTTTGTAGATGGAAAAGCTATCAGCATATAAACTTGCAAGTTTAGTTAACTCATAATGATAATCAGGAGCTCTGACTTTTTCCTCCTGCAAGTGTTATTCTCAAGCTTTCCAAAAAATTATTTCACCATTCCTGGATTTGGCATTGCTGTGCAATTATTTATTTACAACAGGAAACTTGAGGACAGATGACAGTGTCTTCTTTTTTATGTCAGTGGCACCTGGCATAGCACCTGCGATGTGGTAGGTAGTTGAATAAATGCTTATAATACTAATTAAACTTATTTGTTTCTCTAGGTCACTTATAAATGGAAATGATTAGGTCGGCTATGAGCTAAATGAGGCGATACAAATGGAGTTTGTGAGGAAACTAGCATAAAGCCAGGGCCCTCAGCCAGTCTCTTCACCTCTTTCAATTTGTTTTCTTCACTGGAACAAGTGAGGAAGGTGACAATTTTATTGTCTGCTTGTACAGATTCATTTGACTTGCAGAATGGAACATCAGCTCCTGCTTTTTAAATAAGTTGATTCTGGTCTTTTTCTCTATAAATATTTACTGAGGACCTACTATGTGCTACGTATGAGGGATACATAATTAACCATTAAGAATTAATTGAATCAAAAATCACTCTTAAATGACCTATTCTTCCAATGTTCTAATAATTCAAATAAAGGAAACAAAATTAATGTTCTAAAGTAGTAATTATTGTAAGTTTGGCTTCAAGAATTCAAGTACACATGGATTGCCTTACAAAATGGTAAATCAAAGCAGGGCACAGTGACTTGTGCCTGTAAGCTTCAGCCTATGAAGAGGCTGGGGCTAGGGATTGCAGTTCGAGTCCCGCTCAGGGCAACAAGTGAGACCTAGACCCAAAAAATAGCTGGGCATGGTGGCGCGTGCCTGTACCCAGATACCTGGGAAGCTGAGGCGGGGGATTGCTTGAGTCCATGGTATACCGGGCAACGTGAGCCTGTGATTCCATGGGCAAAAATAGTGAGACCTAGTCTCAAAAAAAAAAAACCAAAACAGTAAATCACACTTTCACTGTAATGACTAGAGAACTAAACAGCATGACCCATTTCAGAAAGTTCTGATGCTGTTCCAGTTTCTTGCCTCTGACTCCATTCCTTCACTCCCATCTTCCTAAGTTTTCTCCTTTATATAATTTTTTTCCATTTAATCGTTAAAAAATCCCCTACTCTTACTATGATGCTGTCAATGCCTACCTTTTAGTATTGTTATTATCTGCTTTATGTATTTTGGTGCTGCTACATTGGGTGCATAAATATTAATAATTGCTCTATCTTTATGTTGTATCGATTCCTTTATCATTATATAATGTCATTTGTCTCTTGCTATTTTTATGGACTAGAAGTCTATTTTATATGATATAAGATTTAAGTGGTACCTACCTTTTAAAGGCTTGGGATGCCAGTTTCCATCTCTTGTCTTTAATCTGTTTATAGCTTAAGTGGGGTTAAGGAGCTCAAGAATCACCTCTTCTTTTTTTTTTTTTCAGTATCTGATTCCCTCTGCTCTCTAATTTAGTCTGAGTCCATTATGCATTAATAGCTCTGAGTTCATTGACCAAGCCTCCACTTGGTCTATTCTACTTCCCTGACTATCTCTAGAACTCTTGATCGCATTTATTGAGTTCTTCACATCCTGAATCTGTTTTTCTAATAGCTTCAGTTTCTACCTTCAGGTTTTTTCATTTTATTTCTAAGCTCATTATTTTATGGATTTTGTTGTATGTCTTTGATTAGCTTTTATGTATTCTCATGTCACTTTGGTGTGTCTTTTTGAGTTTTTTTCCTATCTCTTGAGTTCCTTTATAATAGTAAAACTTTGCTTTTTCTCTGATAGGAAGATGTAATCTGCCTTGGCTTTGTGGTTGGGGTTTGGAGATTTCTAGAATCTGTGATTCATAGTCTCTTGAAGCTTTGAGTTTGCATGTCTTACACAATATTTGTGTGTGTGTCTATTTTGCTATCTTAAATTTCCCTATGAAAAAAAAATCTGTCGCAGACCAGGCACGGTGGCACATGCCTGTAAGCAGCAGCCTAGGAAGCCTCTGCTGGGGTCAGGGATCACAGTTCGAGTCCTGCTGGGGGCACGTAGCGAGACCTAGTTCCAAAAAAATAGCTGGGCATGGTGGTGCACGCCTGTAATCCTAGCTACTTGGGAAACTGAGGTTGGGGATTGCTTGAGTCGATGGTACCCGGGGCAACATTAGCCTATGGTTCCACAGGCAAAAATAGCGAGACCTAGTCTCAAAAACAAACAAACAAAAAACAAACAAAAATCTGTGGCATTAATGCTGAGTTGAGCTACATTTACTTTTCTTGTTCTTTGGTTTTATTAATCTCTACTTGGCCTTTGCTAGCTTTCTGTACTGAAACATGTTTTTGTTGTGTTGACAGGTGGAGGAGGGACCCAGATGTGTCCAGCTACTGTATGTGTTGGGGGAAGGGGGTTCAAAGAAGTGTCCGTTCAAAGTCCTGTTCAAAGAAGTGTCAGTCTTTTCTGTGTCTATCTGGTGTTGTCTCAGCTGGTGTCTGAATTGCAAGGGGTAGTTCAGTTTCACACCAGAGCCATGGGACTAAGGTAGTGTACCATCTTGGTGGTCTGAAATTCCTCTTCAATAGGAAGATCAAGAACAAACTGTCTAGAGAAATTGCATGTTCAGCTGCCTGGAAGCAATAGAGAGCCCTGTAGGTGGTTATTTTGGACTGTACAGAGTTCAAGACGTGGAACAGTGGTAACCAGCTGAAAATGAACCTAGAGACAGGGATAACAGACTCTGAAAATGCTTATGCATTTGAAACACGTCTACATACATACAATTCAGAGCCAACAAGTGGTTTTAAGCAGAAGCGTGTTAGGGTCTCATTTTTGTTTTAAAAAGTTAATCTTGATTTAATTTGGAGAGGAGCAGAAAGTGTCATATGATAGCAGACAGATGAGTCAGAAACTCTTTGCAATAATGTAAGAGAAAATACGATCAGTCATGGCCAATCCATAAACTGAGTCTGAATTCAGGGCCTAGAGCAAATGAACATTTGGGCTCAACTAAGGTTGCCTTTACTAGAAGAAAGAGTGACAATTTAAGAATACAAGTTGATGGAGGTAGCTCTGAGTTGGCCCCCTAGTTCCCTAGGGAAGCACCCCCTACCATCAGGATAATTAGGGAGAGAAGTTTTGGAAGCAGAAACTGAGATCTGCTCTATTTCAGCACCCAACGGTCCATTTCCTCAGCTGCTGGGTTTCTACCTTTGCTCTGGTTCTGTAATCCTGGCCACACTCTTACTATCACATGAGACTTAGATCAGGTCTGGCATGTCCGGGATCAGTGTAAGAAACCAGAACTGATGCCACAGCAAATATATTGGTTGGAGAGATGTAGAGATTAGCAATGTTTAGGAGAAAAACACACTTGAGTCACGGATTACTCCGGGTGGTAAGCCAGGAGATGGCATCATGCACAGTGCTTGGACTGGTTGAAGGCTGACTTACTTCTAATTCCAGAGCAACGAAGAAGAGACATCAGCTGAACACTCACCATGTGTCACCTTATTCACTTCAACTTGTTGAAATCTGACAACACTGCTTGGCAGTAGGTCGTGTTATTGTCATGGTAGGGTGGAGAGCAAGTCTAGAACAGGGACAGGACCACGATGCCAGCTGGTCTCTGGAAAGTCCTATCAACACTTCTGTTTCCTCTCACAGGTGGGCCTTCAAGTACTTTTATACTCAACTTCTTCTGTGGAAAAAAAAAAAAGAGAAAGAAAGAAAGAAAAAACTTGATCTGTAGTAAATAGGACAATTATTCCTTTCACTGAACTCTATTGGTAACTTTCTTCCTCATCATTTTTTCCAAAGTTCAAGCGATAAGTTTTTGTTTATCAGCTATTCCAGTACAACAAGTTCACCCAACAGAATGTGTCAGCTCTCTACGCAACCTGAGCTCAGCCTGTAGCTTCCTGCCAAGAAGTTAATTTTGTGCCATGGTTTTAGAAATAGAAGAGTTACTTTGATATTTTAGACCATTCAAGACAGTTGAAGATAGAAGCATGACTTTCCCTTTATCTGCAAACTGCTCTTTGCAGTGCGGACTTTTGATAACGAATGCCGATCTCCAGAGATTTCTGTCTTTTAGTGTGCTTTCCTGGGATTATGAAAAAGAAAGGTTCCATGTGATTTAGGTCATTTCTAATAAGGGCAATAATTACTTAATATCTTAAAATATTGCTTCTTTGCTTTTGTATCTCCAATCACAGCACCTGAGAAAATGATTTTTTACCACTTCACAAATCACTATTTCACTTTTTTGAATTAAAAATTCTCTAAATTAATTTGTCTAACTTTAGGGTTACACAAATTAGGGTTCCACTTATGGCTACCTCTCTACAAGCGCTTGCGGTTACCACTTCACTCACTCTCCACCAAACCTCCTGAGCCAATGCCCTGTGCCCTTCCTCCCTCTTTTCCTTTTCCCTTCCCTTCCCCCTGATAAACAGTGTATTTTTCACAAAGTCTAGCTAATCAACCTATTGGGTTCCAGACCCTCTGTCTTTGCCAGTGCATGTCTTGCGGCTATTTATACTTTACAAACATGAGAAATCATCCAACATCTGCCATCACTTTCTGACTAGTTCATGTAACATGATTACCTGAAGGCCCTTCCATCTTTCTCAAAATTCCCTATTACATCTTTTTATTACATGAGTAGTATTCCATCGAGTATATGTTCCACAACATTTTTATCCAATTGTCTACCTTTGGGCACTAGGTTGATGCCATGACTTGGTAATGGCAATATTCTAAGATATAAAGTAATTATTGCACTAATTAGAAATGACCTAAACCACATGGAACCTTTCTCATAATTACTCAGTGCTGCTATGAACATAGGAGGACATACATCTTCATCAGTGTTTTTATTTTTTCATATTTTTGAGTAAATATCTTTTGACAAATACCTGGCTGTTGCTCAGTCATATGGGGTTTCTATTTTTATTTTTTCACTCATGAGAAAATTATTCTAGAAGTGATAAATGAATCCCACAGTATGCCTCTTCAAGGCGGTAGAAACAAATTCAAGAAGTTAGGAAAAATTGTTTAAAAGGAAAGGCATAAATTAAGTATATAAAATTTGAAATAATGTTAAGCTTTACCTTGTGAAAAAAGGGAATGCCTAGGAAGGCTTAATAAAAGATTATTAAGCTTGGTAGAGGGAGAAATAAAAAATCAAGGTAGATAGTAACTATGGCATGGACTAAACATAAGTGCTGTCTCCATAGCAAGTCTAGTTCCAATGATTTTATATTACTTTAAATAAATTCCTCTTAGTGGCTGAATATCTAATCAACCTATTGGGTTCCAGACCCTCTATCTTACCTTTAATTCATATTCCAAATGGCTCCTTTTATGCTTTTCAAACATCTTTCCCCGAACTTACTCTTTTTTTTTCTTTCAATTTGAACAACAGGGTTTTATTTACAAGGGAAATTAACAGGAAAAACAAAAAGTCCTTAATGCCACCAGTGGTCAGTTATCTTATCCCAGTCACCACTTTTAGTCCCAAAGTTCCCAAAGGCACATGTCCATGATGGTGCCCCTTTGCCCCTCCAAACCTGAGGCAGGCACTCTGCAAAGTCCAGTCTCTCTCCAGCATCTTCTCTTTGCTTCTCTCTCCAGCATTCTGAGCTGCTGTTTCTCCAAGGCTCTTCAAACTTTTTTTTTAATTCATTTTTTTTTGTGGGAAGAAGACAAGTTACATATAGGTATACATATTACAATGCCATAATTACAAAATTATAAACCATGTAAAATAATATATTTACTCATATGTGTGATTTAAAAGTTTCAAATACCACAGGAATGATAAACATCAAATCCAGTGATTATTATTTCTGGGAATGTATAATGGGGAATAGGATAGAAGAGATATCCACAGAGAATGTCAACTATCTCTGTGATGGCTGGGTTTTTTTTAATTTATTTTTTTAAATTTTGCATATATAGTGTGTATATATGCACACACATATATGCAAAATTTAAAATTTATATACAATTAATTTTTAAAAATTTAATATAAACACATATATGTATATATACACAATAAAGTAATGTTTCATATATACATACACACACACACACACACACACACACACACACACCCCACCCCACCCCCAGGGTTTTCCCATTTTCCTAACACCTGTTAACCTTCCTGCTCTTTTGTGCCCTCCGCCTCCCTGGCCGTCTTCCCCTTCCTCCCCTCTCGCTCAGTCCGAACTTACTCTATTTTTTTTTTTTTTTTGAGACTGGGTCTAGCTATTTTTTGCCCATGGAACCACAGGCTCACGTTGCCTGGGGTACCACAGACTCAAGCAATCCCCAGTCTCAGTTTCCCAGGTAGCTGGGATTACAGGCGTGCGCCACCACGCCCAGCTATTTTTGGGGGACTAGGTCTCTCTATGTGCCCCCAGCAGGACTCAAACCATGATCCCTGGCTCCAGTCATGGCTTACTAGGCTGCCACCTACAGGCATATGCCATTATGCTCAGCCTCGAACTTACTCTTGACCTGCATTATCGATTTCAGCTTCCACCCTTGCTCCAAGCCAGAAATCTTGCTATCATCCTCATCACATCCCCCAGACTTTTCTCCCGCTCACACTATCTTACTGCCTTTCAAGTTTTTCTAACCAAAATCATCAAAATTCCTATCCTATTTTCCCACTCCTCACTTGTGTGAGTGCTCCCACCTCATCCTCTCTCACTGGAACTGTTGTCATAACCTCCTGTCTGATACCGATGTCGCTGGTGCTCTCTCCCTCCCACGTTCATCTGGGGACTATGAAGGTTTCCCAAAAGGAACTTCATCCTGTCCTATGCTGCTAAAAGGTTTTATTGAGTTACCATTGCCTGAGCATGTATTTAAGAGTGACAGGGAGATCTGTGGTGAATTTAATGAAATAGTAGGATAATCAACCAGGTTATTTTCAGTTGCTTTACAAGAAGCATAATCTGCCTATTTTGGCAGATGGTTATTGCATTTCTGGATACTGAAAGAAAACCATATATTTTTGTGATCTAACACTATATGCTGAGTTTTTCTGCATTCCCCTGTGAACCCTGTGATCAAGGAAAGAGGAGGGATAAGAAAGACTGGTTCTTGTATTAGGGTTGGGACAAGGCTTTTCCCTGGCATGGGTGGGATATGGGGTGGGGATGGGTTTGGAGAAATACGCCCTTAAGGAGAGAGGATGAGAAGAATCCTGCAAATGGAGAAATAAGAGTTAAGAGCCTCTGCCACATGCAAAGGGGTGTGGGGATGGCAGGGGTGCATGGTGGGTAGTGGAGAGCTGCAGAACTTTGGGATCCTAGTCCTAGTTAAGCTGTAGCATGAGTTTGGCCTGTCCTGCAGTTCACCTTTAAATCAACTGCTGGAACCTGGGAAAAGATCACCTTACTCCTGGAGCAGGAATGAACTCAGAGATCTGAGTTCTTCCCTAATTTCCTGGGCTACATAAACTCAAACTGCAAGGTCAAACCCAAGGAACAGTGTGTGGTCCTGACACATAATGAAATCATTTTTGCAGTTAACTCTGTGGGTGTGGCCTGAGCTGGGTTTAAACTAATCTTTAAAATGTAGGTTTTCTTGCATCCAGGTTTCACAGACCAAATGGTATCTATGTAACTCTCATAAGGTCTTTCATAATCTGATCCCAAGTCATTGCAAAAACTTACCCAGCCTCTCTTCTCCAGGTACTTTATGTCTAACGGTTAGACTTCCTTCTGGAATGCCCTTCCCCTATGTCTTATTCCATCTGTTTCTATGGCAAACAAACACCTATTCTCTCAACACTCAGTAGACATGCTTCCTCCAGGAGACCCCTCCCCGCACACCTCAACTGCTACCTCCCACAGTGCTGGTCTAATGCTTGTGTTGCTGTCTGTATTATTGCTCATCTGCTTGGTTTCTTACTGGTCATACATTGGGTGGAAATGACAAAGAAAACAAGTTACCTAATTAATACAATGAAACAAACAAACCCTTGATAACTAAACCTGGCAAGCAGAGGAATTTTGTTTCTTCATTGCCATTACAGTGAATGGTGTACAAGCTCACAATGTAGCAGACAATGTTTGAAAAACTTGAATAAGTGGGCTCTAGTTCTCACAATAACCAATGAGGCGGCTCTTTTGTTAGCTTCATTGTTCACAGGTGAACACTGAGGCAGAGAAAAGCTCACTTATAAGTGGCACCATCAGGATTAGAATCAGGGCTACCTGACTCCAGAGTCGGTGATATGCCCCCAGCTAGTCAGCCAGTCAGCTCACCATCTAGACAATGTTTTCTTGCAGTAGCACGATGTACAGTGTGGTTTAGAAGAGGAAGTTCACATCTGTTCAGATGGCTGTTAGCACATCATACCCACCACCAAAGCACCCATAATCCTTCTCTATAGTCCATTGCCCTCGTTCCCACTTTGCTTTATCCACTCTTGTCTTCCCCCTCTAGTAGCCTCAGTTCTTCAGACATATTCCTAGCATTTGTTTTCATTAACTTTGTTCCTTTGCTTTGATTTGCCCACCCCCCCCACATATGAGTGAAGTCACTGGTATTTGTGTTACTTCTTCCAATTCATTTTATTTAGCATAAAATACTTTAATTCCTTAATTTTATCACACATTGAATAGTTCTTTATCTCCTATAGTTCAGTAGTAGTTGTGTGTGTGCGCGCATGCGCATGTGTGTGTCTCACATTGTCTTATCTTTTATTGGGCACTTGTTTCCATAACTTGGAACTTGTAAATAGTGCTGCAGTTACCATAGGAGTACAAATATCCCTTTGAAATAGCTTCTGTATTCTTTGAATAATTACCAAGAAGTGGACTGACTGAATCTTACGATGGATCTAATTTTAATGTTTTAAGGAACTCCCATATTGTTTCTCATAGGGGCTGGACCAGTCTACATTCTCACCAAAGAGTACAAAGATTCTTTTTTTCTTCCATATCTTCACCAGCATTCGTACTAGCTCTTTTGATTTGGGATATTCTCATGAGCAGTATCTCATTTTGGATTTGAGTTGCATTTCCCTGTTGATAAGTGACATTGAACTTTTTTTTCCTGTACGTGTTGGCCATCTGTATGTTACTATCTTTGGAGAAGTGTCTGTTAGGTTCCTCTGCCCAGTTTTTAGTTGGAGTATTTGTTCTTTTTGCTGTTGAGTTATGTAAATTCTTTAGAAGTTTAGGATATTAGCCTCTTATTGGATGTTTGATGTACAAATATTTTCTTCTATTCAGTAGTGCGTCTTTTCTTTTTAGTTAAAAAAACTTTTTAGTTTGATGCTGTCCCATATGCTTATTTATTTTGTTTCCATTGCCTAATCACATCCCCAGTAGAAGTCAATATTGAAGTCACTATTGTGGAATATTTCATGTTTTCTTTCAAGCATTTTCATGGTTCCAGATTTACATCTAAGTGTTTAAACCATTTTAAGTTAATTTTTGGATATGCTAGTATAGCTTCATTTTTTTGCCTTCTGCATTTTTTTCTTTTTACATATGGCTCCTATTTTTCAAACATCATTTATTGAAGAGATTTCTTTTTTCACTGTATACTCTTGATACCGTTGTCTTAGATTAACTGTCCATATAACTCTGGTTTTATTTCTTATTTTGTAAGTCTTTTCCATTATCTGTATGTCTATTTTTACTCCAATAAAAATACCACGTTATTTCAATTACTGTAGCCTTGTGGTATATTTGGAATCTGGGAATGTGATACCTTCATTCCTCTCTCTCTGTAAAATTATTTTGGCTGCCCAAGATCTTTTGTGGTTCCATATAAATTTAATTAATGTTTGTTCTGTTTCTTTGAAGGATTACATTGAAACTTTGTTAGGAATCTCATTCAATCTATATATTGTTTTGGGTAATATGACCACTTTAAGAATGTTAACTCTACCAATCCAATAGCATGGGGTGTATTTCCATGTCTTTGTGTCTTCTATTTCTTTTGATGTCTTATAGTTTTCTTTGAAGGAACTTTCACCTCCTTTACTGAATATATTCTTAAGCAGTAACTACTTTTTGATGCAGCTGTAAATGGGATTTGTGTGTGTGTGTGTGTGTGTGTGTATTTTGTTATTTGCACAGAGTGGCAACAGACTTTGGTATATTGATCTTGTAATCTATACTTTATTTTCTAAGTATTTCTAAGTTCCTTAGTGGAATTTTCAGAATTATCTAAGTATGTCATCTGTAGAGTGTGATAATTCTACTTCTTTTCCTATTTGGATTTCTGTATTTCCCTTACCTAGTTGCTTTAACTAATACTTTCAATATATCTTGAATAGTAGTGGTGAGAGTAGACAGTCTTGCCCTGTACCTGATTCTTGAAAGGAAAAGTTTCAGGATTTCACCACAAAATATGATATGGTATGTGGATTTGTCATATTTGGCCTTCCTCTTGTTGAGATGTTCCTTCTAGCTCCATCTTACTAAGACTTTTAACCATAAATTGATGCTGAATCTTTTTTAACCATAAACTGATGTTGAATCTTTTTGAATCTTTTTTGCTGAATCTACTGACATGATCATGAGTTTTATATTTTTGGGGGGATATGGTAAATTACATTGACTTGCAATATATTGAACTGTCCTTGCATTCAGGGATAAAATCCACTTGATCATGCTACTAGATATTTTGTTGAATTTTGATTTGCTAAGATTTTGTTGAGGATTTTTGCATCAATTTTCATCAGGGAATGAATTAAGTTTTCTTTTTTGTGTAATAGTCTTGTTTGCTTTTGGTATCAGAATAATGTTGGCCTCACTAAATATCTTCAAAAACATTTCTTTTCCTCAAATGTTTGGAAGAGATTGAGAAGGATAGTATTACTTCCTCTCTGAAGGTTTGGTAGAACTCACTAGTGAAACCATTTGGGTCTGGGCTTTTGTCTATTTTGGAAACTTTTGATTACTCTAATGTCCTTCCTTGAACATTCCCTGGTGATCTAGTGGTTAGAATCTGGCGCTCTCAATGTCCTTGCTTGCATTTGATCTGTCACTATCTATTTCTTCCTGATTCAGCATAAGAAGGTTATTTTTATTTAATCTTATTAAAATAATGTTGGTTTACAATAATGTTTATGATTCATACATATAGGAGCCTACCTCCTTAGATATAATTGCCACAGCATAACTACCAAAGCACCTATAAGTCTTCCACCACAGTTGTCTTCTACTTTCTCTTCAACCTCCCCTCTTCCTCTGGTTAGTCTGTTCTATACAGTTCAATTTCTAGGGTTTGTTTTTGGTTTTGATAGGGTGTGCCTCCTCCTCTATTGTCTTTTATTTAAGATTGCAGATTTTAAGGACAGGTAATGTTAAAATGGGGGAATGACCTTAGCTGGGATTTCCCTTTAGGGGGATGCAAGGGGAAGAAAGAAGTGAAATAGTTTAGGTGAAACAGATTTTCTGGAAGGCGGGAAATTAGGGTATATAAAGGGTGTGCAAACAAAGAGAAGGGGGGGATGCAGATTTGAATATGGAGACTAGATAGAGAGAGAGGTTTAGTGGAGGAGAGATGGGAATCGGCTATCTTGTAAAGATGTGAGCCATGTGAGCTTAGCCATGTGGCCACCGAGGGCCTGCAACAACCCTCGGCTGGCCCAGGCTGGCAGCATGTGTGCTGAAAGCAGTTAAGGAGTTTGAAGATTTGAACTCTGTGTTGGAGTTTGCTTTGCTGAGTTTGATTTGTGTCTAAAAGAGGCTGTGCAAAAGTTAGGCCTGAGAAGAAAGTGAACTTTGCTGGTTTGGCACCATGGAGTTCTTGCTACCTGAAGGTGACAAGGAGAAGACAGCGTGGAAGACAAAGAGGAGCATTCAAAAGAACATGTCTTTAAGCATTTGGAGATGGACTCTGTTTGGACATTGGTGAGACGATTAGGACTGAGAGACTGAGGATATTTGGGGCAATTTGAGAAAGGACTTTAGACAATACTGAGAAAGGGTTTGGACAATGTTGAAGTATTTTGAGTCTTACATGTTTTTTTTGTAGTTAATAGGATAATTAGAAATCACTGTTAAAAATAAATTAGTCTGCACTGCACTGATTGTCTTGCATTGGCTTGGTATTTTGGCTGAGAAGGCTGGGGATGGTGGTAAGGACCCACGAGTAGAAAGTTTAAACTGTGTATTAAAGTTTTTCTTTTCTGCAGTTTTTAGAGCTGAAAGCAGAAAGCAGTTGGCTGGCTTTTGCATATCAATGGTAAAGGTGATCAGTAAAAATGCTAATGAAGAGTGTGTAGCCTGCTTTGTAGAGAGTAGCAGGCAGATAGCTGTATCCAGTTAAGGTTAAAGGTAATTGCAGTTAAGTACTGTTTGTAGCCTGCTTTGGAGAGAGAAGCAGGCGGATAGAGGTAAACAGTTAAATAAAGTCAAAAAATCTCTTTTTTACCCACTTTCAGTTTGATGTTGATGCACTGTTGTCTCTATTTCCCAGATACAAGTGAAACCATGTGGTACTTGTCTTTCTTCTGTCATTTCATTTAGCATAATCCTTTTCAGTTCTATTCAGTTACAGATGATAATTTTAAAGAATATTTCTAAGAATTTGTTCATTTCTCCTAAGTTTCAATTTGCTTATAGACTTTCAGGGTAATCTCTTATCACCTTTTTTCTTAACTGTCATTTGTCACTTCTCTTGTTTTGGATACTATATGGGTTTTCTCCCTTTTACATGGAGTCACAGGGACATTCAAAGCAATTGAAACTGAGTTGCTCAGGAATTTCTGGTATAGTCCTAAATTCTTCAACATTTCTTCCTAGGATAAATTAAGGTGTGTTGAAAAAGTTTGTTCTCCTTCAATCCCAAGGAGTACTTTATTATTAACGTTGTTTAGAATTGCCAGAGCAAGGTGATCATTAAAAGCTTTTCAATCAGTTTCACTAGGTTTTTCTGTCTTTATAATGACATTATTGACTCAGAGGTACACGTTCCCCAAGATGATCTCTAGGCTTTACTGCCAGAGCTTATTGGGACTTAACACCTTTTTACTACAGTTGTTGCTAACCCACTGGGATTGAGTTTGATTTTTTCAGAAGCCATCTACCATTCTATGTGGTCTACCTTAAGAATTAAGTCTAAACAGGTTACCAGAGAGAAAGGAAAATAGGGGCAGATTCCTCAGTGCCTTTTTTGGTGTCCCTGCTTACAGTAATTTGACCTCTTTGAGTTCTTCAAACTCAGTTGTCTCTGGGTGTTTTTCTTAGCCTTCTTTGGCTTCTGCTCCTACTGTTGATAAAGTCCTTGCTACTATAAATGGAAAACGCTGAGGCGCTTGGAAGGGAGGTGATTATTTAAATTCACAGCTGTGAGTGGAGACAGAAATGCATGCTCTCTGTGGAAGGAACTCACTAAAGCATGACTAAAGAACAAAGGCAACTATAAAGGCAGGATGTACAGAGTGGCAGTGAATACAAAGGTGGTCATTTCACAGAGATTTTGGAAGGTGTAATGTGTACTTTACCATACCCTCTATGTGATCACAACACGTACAAAGGTCTGAAAATCACTGTTCCCATTCCCAGCAGTGTCTCAATACATAATACACCTGTGCTTCTTATCAATTTTCTGGAGACCAAATGTGAAATTTATGTCAACAGTGGTAAACTCACAGGTGTGTAGGCAGTAAGCAGAGGATTACATTTACTGATGGAAAAATCAAGAGTAGACTACCTGAATAATGTAGGTTATACATTAGTACCATGTAGCTAATAGCCAAAAAAATGTAGCCATACCTACTCATTTTCCGGTAGATTTTAAAATTCAGGAGAATCCTTACCTCCATTCTTCACAATTCACATTTCCCCAAAAGGAAATGACTACAAATTTTTAATTATAAAGAGGCAAATATTTTGCAATCCATGAGCCTTTTTCTGAGTTCCCCATTTCTCAAATTGTCCTTGTCTTCTAAACATACAAAGGAGAATTTTCACGGGTTAAGCAGTATTGTAGGCTTAGAGTAATCTTGACTAATTAATTTATTGGTCATTCCAGTAAATTCTATCTTGCTTCTTTCAAATTGTCACTACTTCTAAAGATTTGTTTGGGGCTTTCATAACTGTGAGCAGAAATACTGGTCATTTATCTTAGAAGAGTGGAAGAAAGGTATGTGTTATGAGGCTATGAATTTTAGAAGTCAGTTTCTGATCTATGGTAACTGAAGACACAAATAAGGCTAAACAGGAGATAACAAATTCAGAGGCCTTCATGCTTTCCCTTAGATAATAATTTTACTTTGTATAACACAAAATTTAATGGTTCACTCAAGGGGGCTGGGAAGGATGAGTTAAAATTCTGACCATTTTATCATTTTAGCAACTTGGTCACATGTAAAGTAGTTCTATAACCATAATCTCCATATTCAATAAAGAACAAGAAGGTAAAAAAGTTAACCAGTCAAAATGCTTTGTATATTACCCGAACTAGGTGAACTAAACAGCCATTATTTATGATGAGTATAAACTGGGACTTCTGCCATCTTTACTCAGTTAAATTGTAAACTCTGTTTCCTGTAATCCAACACACATTGTATTGAAACAAAAACCAAAGTGTATCAAATAGATCTTTTATTCCTGGTGAATGACTAAAAAATTCACTGGCTTGAAAAATGCATTGTATTTCAGTTTTCTTGAAAACATTCCAATTTTGAAAATTTTATTGAATGTTGTGATACTAGGAAATGCCAAATTCAAGTTGTATTTGAAGTCTCTCATTTCCCAAATTAAGTGAGTAATATGGCCTTGATAGTTTATTGGAGTATGAGGAGAAACAAAGATAGTTTATTTCAGATTAAGGCAAGACTGCAGCCAATATTTATTTCTATCTGTAACTTGTGTTTACTTGAACATAAACTTTCTGGGTTGTATGGAAATAAGCATTTTATCCCAGTCTCTTCAGCTGTGAGTAGGGCAGCTGAGAATGTTTTAATAGAGTGATCCCTGAAGAGGAAAGATCTGGGCTCTAGGTCAACCCACTTCATTGACTGATCACACAGACTTGTGAAGCTCCCTACAATCTTCTAACCTGTTTTCTCAGCTGTCTGGCATCTATAATACACCTACTATGTGTTCAAATGACAAAGTGCTTCGTTAAGCAAGGAAGAAAAGAACCAGGTTTTATTCAAGGACTATGACTCATTCTGATCTTCAATTCTTTTCACTCATAAATGTATGATTTAGCCTAAACACAGAGTAAAAAAGTTTAATTCATTAAAAAAAAAAGTTCTGCCTCTCATATGGCTCAGTCACACTGTTGGTATCAACAGCTTTTACTCCAAAGCATAGGGATAGTGGACAGTTTCAAACAGCAAGTGAAGTAAAACCACAAAGCAGACACAGATTTATAAGAAACTAGACGTTAAATTTAGTTTTAATGAATCCACTTCCTTTATTGCAGTGACCTTTGTACAAAGCAGCAACTGCAGTACTCAATGTTAAAACATTAGAAAAGCATTTGTGACAGTTACAGTACAGTATTATCAAAATATTACATTTTCAAACTTAGTAGATAAACATCCATCAGAGTTCAAATCTTTAAATTATTTCCATAGTTTTAAAAATATGTAATGACAGAAAGCATATAAAAAGAATGTAAAATAAACCTAAAATACACATGAAATAATGTAACAAATAAATATTTGATTTAATTGTTAATCAGCTTGACACCATCATTCTCTCTAAGCCCACTGAATTTTTTACCTATTGGAATAGTGAACTGTCAAATGCCATTGCATAATTATTCCTAAATTATCACCAATGACTACAACTAAAACAAAAATTTGGCTTTGAAACAATAAAATTTGTATAAATAACAGCTTCAACATTAGCTAGCAATTCTAGGAATTAGCTGTTGAAATTAGAGCACTAAGACCTTGAAAATCTTGACCTCGTGTCTAGTGTTAAAAGTAATGCATTTTTTAAAGAGAAAGCATCTTAACATTATTTCAGACAATATTACCCTCCCCCTGTTATGCATATTTAGATATATTTTATGTACTTTATACACACATGTATGATGCATGACATTTGGTTCCTGTAGTACAGATCACAATGTTTTCCTGAATGGGACCATCTAAAAAAAAAAAAAAAGCCCAAAAACAAGTGTACCTGTGCACATTTCAAGATAGCAGCACTCAGTTCATGCCCTATTATCCATTAAAATTCAAACATGATATTTTTCACTGAATATGACATTTTCTGTCTCCCCCCCCCCAACACTAAAACCTGCAACAAATGAAACAATGCTGTGAGTTACAATGTAGGAAAAAGTTTTTGAAAACTCATTACTTCATTTTCTTATTCTGAATTCAAAATTAACATTTTCATCTTATATTAATTTAGTTAACACTCCTGCAGCAAAAATACTACACCGCTAAAACAGTAATTTTGTAGATCTCTATCAATCCGTGAACAACTGCATAAATTCCCACCACTGAAACTGTATACATGAACCCACTGAACAGTATTTTAGATGAAATGCCCCCCCTTTTCTAACTGAATAACTGTGAAGTTATGCCTTTCAAATGGTTGCCTTTGTTCTCCATGAAATCTGTACCTTTCAATCCAATTTTGAACTTATTGCTAAAACAAAAATATTTTTATCTAATGAATTTTGATCACTTAAAATACAAATAACCAGCAACATAAATGTCTTTATATATACACATATGCATCTGTGTATGCACATACTATACACACACATATACAGATATGCAGACATATCCCTTGAAATGTCTTTAGGAAATCCTTCCTTGAATAAAAAATGAAAACTTCACATTAATAATTGTATATAAAGCTTTAGTAACAGTACAGATGCACTGTCAAAATTGTTCTAGTAGACTATGAGGTCAAAACAGACATTTCCAAAGCACAAACTGGCAGTTTTTCTTAACACAAAAGGTTTAAAGTATTAAGAATGGATTAAATTTAAATGTTCGGAATCATCTGTTCAAACCTGAGTATATTAAAAGACTAAGAGTACTGACAATTCAATGAATTAGGCCTAAAAACATTTATTTCACTAAGAAACCAGTGGTCCATTTAACCATTTGATGAAACATTGAACATATTAATGGTTTATAAAAGATGTACAGTATAATGAAATTTCAATAGTATTTATTGAAACTGTCTATGAAATGACATTGCTATGTTTACTTTTCCTCCAGAAAAATCATTTAGTATTTCTTCAAAGTTCCTCAGATTTGAGGAAAACACGAAGATCTCTTTTCTAATAAATACAAATCATCTTGAGAATTGTTTTCAAAAATGACAATATGCAATTTTTCAGCATGGTATATAGAAGTACTGAATAAATCTTTCACCTTCCCTAAGGTTTAAAAAAATAATAATAAAATAAAGGTACAAATAGCCAATCAGAAGTTTTTTTTTAAAAAGGTTTATTAGACCTTTTTCCCCTAGGTCTACATTTTATACATACTCAGAACAAACCTAACCTTGGAGTTACTTTTGGTTTCCTTTTTTCCCCCCATTTTTTATTAAAACTTTCCCTAATTCTCACCTTTAAGATCTAACAGATACCTTTACAAAAATAATAAAAAACATACAGTACTCAACAATAATTGGTCAATGGAAGAACAGCACTGTCTATATTCTTTTAAAATGGAAGAAACTAGAAATAAAAATAGCTGAAGGCAAAGTTTGACATTCTATAAATTTATAAAAGAGGATATATGGATGAAATTTGGTTAATTTCAGAAGGCACCTCAAGGCTAAAGGCTTTTTGTACTCCTTTTATCAATCGAAAATAACACACTTATTGCTGTTCAAGTAGCAAAGAAAAACTTTACTTTCATGAGCTTAAGTCCAACAACAAGGGATCATCATCATTCAGTAAGACTGAGATAAGGAATTGACTAAGACTGATGTCTCCATACACTTATCAATGAAGCAACTTCCCTGTGTGCTTTCAAATTAATGAAATAGTGAAAGTAAAGTCACAGTTCGCCATTGTGATGTTAACATGTCGTTGAAGATATCAGTTACTTCACTAGGCACTGAAGTACTGTCTGGAGGACTATCCACTGTGTAGAACATTTAAGAGTAGAAAGTAAGGACACTCTGATGATTCCCACGAACTAGGAGAATTGGCGGTAGGTCCTTAGATAGAGCTTCTAACCAGGCCATGTAGAGGGCACTAGACACAGCACCTTTCCGTGCAACCGGGAGGCTCCTGAAATTAAAATAAGAAATTAAATAGTAGATTTAAGTCAGGAAAGTAAAATGTAATAAAAATTACAAATTCAAGCACAAGAATACTAACTAGAAATCACTAGTTACAGCTGCCTTTGAGTGTGGGAAATTCTGCATGTAATATATCTACTACTGCACCCATACCACTATTCCTGCTTTTACAAATTTTAAGAGGCTTGAAAATTTTCTACAGTTGGTATCTAATATTAAATTCCAAACCTCCCTTCAATAAGAATGGAACTTAGGAGAACGGTTATGTTTTCTGACTTCCGATATGACCATCCCTATCTGTGGAAAGCCCAACATAATTATATTATCAATTTCTGTTTCTCTAATCTTACTGGGTTTTCATTTCCTATTGGAGATGCTGGTATGAGTAACTAATTGCTTTGTAGAGTATCTTTAGATTTTTATGTTTCAGCATATGTTCCAATTCAAACATTTGATCATCCATTAAACTTGGTAATTTCTTGTATATCAGATGTTTCTTGTTAATCAAATACCTATCCTTTGGTATTTCTTTATTTGGCATGATTTTGGAGTTGTGAGCTATCTGTATTTAATGATCAGGCTCCAAGACTGACATAATTTGAGTTGAAGTAATACTCAGTTTACCTAGCTTAAGGTCAAATATAGTAACATTACTGTTTAAATTCAATGTACGGGTATAATTTATTGGTAAAGTTTGTGAGAAACTGGGTGTTGGGGGGGCGGGTCTCATAGGAATCACTTATTTAACCATCCAAATAACTTTATGGGGCTATTTCTATGAGGAAGCATGTTTGAGACCCATACATGCTGGAGAGTTGACAGTTTTCAGAGAGCTAAGGAATCTGTTTCTCTAATCTTAGGTGAGCAGTAGAATAAAGAAAAGAGAAAAGTCCAGAATAAACTAAATGCAATTCTCCATTACAATATAACCCTAAGGTTAAAATGTGTGATTTTTCTTGTCCCTATCTTAAATGATTTCTCCAAACTTTATTTTTTTAAAAGCTTTTTCTCCTTATAACCAGTAAGTCTTTATGTATGGGTGCTATGTAGTTATAAATGTGTGTAGAAATTAAATACATTATTAGAAAATAAGCCAGTAAAATCTTAGTGCAGGTTATTACTTACATGACAATAATATTAGCTGTGCTTGAATGTTCTTTTAATAATTCATTTAGCCTGATCTGCCGGTATGTCTGAAAGGAAACAGAATAAAGTCATTCCTAAAACCATTTGCCAACTGGAATTGGCATGGTTCATGAAACTTGCCAAGAAATCAGAATCAATTTTGGTGAGAAAAATGACTGAAGCACTTTAAAAAAAAAAAAAAAAGGCAAATACACAGATTAATGAAAGAAATTACCTTGGTCTTATAAAGTTCAAGCTCATTATCTGTTATTCGCCATGGTTCATCTTCTTTCATTTTATCGGCAATGTCTTGTTCTTTATCATCTTCATGAAGTCTGTATGGCTCAATCATTTCATCAAAAGCTACAATACTTGACAATAAGGAATACAGGTAAATAGCCTCATTTTAGATTATCGTAAGTGCTTGAGCAGCTTGAAAAGAGTGGTTTCTTTCTATTATGCTCCCCATATCCTAAACTTAGAACCATATTTACAACAGTAATGAAGTTTTACATGCTAAGGCTGATCTAGCTTTCTCTACTGTTTCTTATATGCACCCCTGAACCTAAATATTATAAAATTATAAAATTTTATCAGTAGTCAAAATTACTGTTGAGCAATGTCAAACTTTCCTCAAACTATTTATATGTGAACCAGGGGCTGTTCACACACAAGGATAAGGAAAGTAGGTATGAAAAATGGAAATTTAAAGGATCACGTGGAATCTCTATGAAAAGCATTGACGTTTCAGAAATTACTTAAAAATAGTAATTGAAATATTTTCTAAAGGTTGAAGACACTTTAGACTTACTGTGGTATTTGCTATAGGCATGCTAAAACTGATCCATAAAAGAATCCAGTGTGTACAAAGCAATTTATCCAATAACTTACTTTTCTTTCTTTGGTTTAGTATTAATGTCTCCTAGGACCATGATATCAGAGAAGTCTATCCGGAACTTGCTAAGCAAAGTTGCCATCCTGGAATAAAAATGAGTAGCATTAAGATATATGAAGGCTGACCAGGCATGGTGGTGCAGCCTGTAAGCGGCAGCCTAGGAAGCTGCAGCCAGGGCCAGAGATCGCAGTTCGAGTCCAGCTGGGGGCACACAGCAAGACCTAGTTCCCCCCAAAAAAATATATAGCTGGGTGTGGTGGCATGCCCCTGTAATCCCAGCTACCTGGGAAGCTGAGGCTGGGGATTGCTTGAGTGTGTGGTACCACAGGCAACGTGAGCCTGAGGTTCCACAGGCAGAAAAAAAACTAGGCCTAGTCTCAAAAAAAAATATATATATATATATTAATATATATATATATTAGATATATATGAATGAAAACTTGAAGGCTGGTTGGTTGGAAGTATTTCTACTTTATATAAGGACTGGATACACCTGAAAAGCATTATATACAGGAAAAAAAATATCAGCTACTAATTAGTAGTCCATGTGAACTAATTCACACTATATATTCACAATGTAGACATCTCAATTTCCAAGTGTCCTTATGCTCTTCTGAATCTCTCCTTGGTATGGACAGAGCAAGACATTACTAATGAAATCAAAATGACTAGATTGTTGATGTTAGTGAAACTGTAATAAATGTATGAATTTCAATAAAAACTAGTAAAAAATATGTATTTTTGGATTTTCTTCCAACCATTGTGAATACCTGTAACTCAAGGGTCCAAGTAGGACTTTTTGCACCAAACTAATAGACTAAGTTCCCAGCATATATATATTGAAGTAGAATAGGTATGGAAAAGGAGCTCTGAGTATCTAACTTTTCCAGCAAATAAATACTGTTTTAGAAGCACAGTTGTCAAGGAAGCCTTGATGGTAACACAAACACTGAAACATATAGGAAAAGCAGTTTAAAAAAAGATGAAACTATAGATTTTAACTCTAAAACTATTACTGGCACTTCTTGCAAAATTTACTATTTAAAGTAAACACCTATTTGAATTCTGGAATAATTCTATTATTGCCTGCTATGTGTTTTCAGTGCCCAGAAAATCCCAAGATGAGAAAATAAGCAAAATAAAAAACCCCAGAATGTGATGAGTTTATCAAGTGTATGTTTCAGGAAGTAAAAATAACTAGCACAAGGGGGAGGGAAGGCATTACAAAGCTTTAAAGAATATGGTGGTACAAGAACTATTGGGCCTACCATCACGTCACAGAAAAAAATGTAATGGGGAAAAAAAATTGAGTTTTCACATAGAGAAGGAGTTCAAGGGGGGAAGCTATTTATACTAGAGAGGTACAAGTAGACAAAGGTTAAAAGTATGAGATCACACCCACATTTAGGGTTGAGCAGAAATGTAAATTCGAGTATAGCCCATACCTCGGTGAACAGAAAGGGAACAGGAGGAGAGAGTGTTAAAGGATCTTGACTGTCATGGTGTTGCAATGAGTTGATGGTATGGAACACAAGAGCAGGTAAAAGTACTTGGGGCAGAAGAACTGGATGACTGGAAACTATACTCTTCAAAGATGAGAGAAGGAGAAACATGTTCAATATATGCTGAAAAAGGGTCATAGCTAAGCAAAAAGGATACTCAGGAACACTGAAAGCTAACTAGAATCCTGACAGCCACACAGAAGTGAGGGGATGGGTGACAGCGGCACACCACAGGCCTGTCATCTGAAAGGATGCCCACATGAAAATGTAACTTGTGTACACTTTCTTCAACTTAAAAAAGCTACTTAAACATTTTAATACTGAAAGGTTTTCTAAAGTGTTAATACAGTAATACATATACAAAGCTTAGTCTAGAACTTAAGCATGAAAACTAAATTCAAGAGAATGAAGTTCATGTCTTCAACTAGCATTTTCAGCTTTAGTATAGAACAATATAACACAACTGACATTTTCTGATTTTCATCTTACCAAATCAATATTATAAAAAAAAAGATTAACTTACGCTCTCCTGTCATGGTCTATTCTGTTTATTTTTCCACCAATAAAAACTCTGATCTTACAGTCTTTCCATTTTTTCTTGGTAGTCAGAAGATACGGTATCAATAAGGTCAAACCTGAATAAGAATATAACAAATTAATTATTCAATAGTAAGAACTTCTCAATTTAGTCTTTAAAAAAATATTTTTTACTACAATTCAATATAAAACAAATTTTCTTAGTCTCTCCTTAACAGTTTGGTCAAAAGTCACTAGGGAAGTCCAATGACAGTATTCCTTGACAGTAATAGGAGTTTTTTCGCTGAAATGAAAAACATAAGGGAGAAGCGGAAATGAGTTCTGAAATTGGTTTTTAGTCTGTTTACATATGCAGACTATTTTCTGCTCCACTAAATGGGCCTAAGAGTGCTAACATTCTAGTAGCAAGAAATATATCCAGCGCCTTCATCTTTGTTTTTACATACTGTTTTCCAGTAAAAGAATCAGGGCTCCTTGGATAAAGGGTGATTCAAAGACTGGTATAGGGGAGTATTAAACTGTACCTGAAATATCTTATTGTGTCATAAAATGACACATGGGTCATGACAAACCACCAAATTGAGAATCCCACTGGCCAAATTTGAGACAACTTGAACATAAAAATGTAATTAGAATCACAAATCATCTCTCATGAATAAAACAGAAATCCATGAGCTCATACAGAAAACAGAAATAAAAAGTTCTTCCATTAACTAATAATCAAGGGGAAAATGGAATCGATAATATCAGTTGGTGAAAACAAAATATCAGCAGCAATAATAAGTTCAGGTAAATACCAATGAATCCTAAAAATGGGGGTTAAAAATGTAGCAGGAATAATGACATAGTTTCAAACTAATTCTGTTTTTCAAGTATCTTTGAAAGTAGTACAAATCTTGTAAATGCCACCTTACTCAAAGCTTTAGTAATGAGAAGACTCAGTATCATGTGCTATCTGCAGACAGACATGAGCACTTCTATGGCATTGCTATCCAACCCAAATAATTTTAAACTAATGATGATGGAATACAAAATAGCACCCCAAATTTAGTAACATTCTACCAAGTGGTCTGTAACATTAAAAAAATATATATAAACATGAAGCTCAACTTTTGAACTTAAGGCTACTGGAGAGATAGGACAACTTTAATACCACCATACTGTTGATACTTTTGGGAATAGTAGCAAAACTGGATGAGCCCACACCTGTAGAGTACATGCCAGTTAGTACTATTCCCACAGCATTAACAGTCTTACCTCCATCATCAAAAAGCCACCATACATCAATAGTATTCTTTCCTTGTTTTTTCTTAAACTGTGTACTAGCTTCAAGCAGTTTTTGATCAGCTACATTTAAAGGCATGGAAGGACCTTTGGATTCTAAAGGAGAAAAATAAGATGTGTAAGCAAGGTTAAGTGTTATTAAAGTTCCCTCTGTTGAATTCCTATAGCTTCCTAAATTTTTGTAGATTCAAATGTTTTTAATACAGATAGTTACATTGGCACTTAACATGATCTTTCACTATTTATAATTTAAACACATTATTAAAATGGTTAGAGATAAATATATCATCTTGGCCAATTTCTATTGTTTGGAAGCATTCTGAATCATTAAAACTAATCAAGACACTTATACTGGCTGCTAGATTTTGATTTTTGAAAAGGTGTTTCTGAAACACTGGTTTTAGCTAACTTAGCTAGGAAAAATTAAGTTTATGCTTGTTCAACAAACACATTTTTCTTGCAATCTGTTTTCTCAATTTAAAGCTCAATTAAAAATTAATGTTTTCTGTAATATAAAAGACAGAAGGAAAGGGAAGACATAAACCAAAACAATCTTAAAATTATCAGTGATAAAACCTCATCTAAGGAAAAACCTCCTCATCTTTAACTTTGCACCCATCACCCATCAATCAGGTGAGCCCCATTTTAAAGCTATATGACCACTACACATCCTTCTTTGAACCAAAGAAAGATGTTGGGAACTCTCTGGGAGGCCATCCATTTGCTGTAGGTCTAAAGAAAAGTATAGCAAAGGAGTTTCCATTTGTAGTCTTGGGGTTAAAACCAAAACCAAAACATAGCATTGGCTCTGAAAGCAAGCAAATGCTTATTCTGAAATTCCTACACCAAATATTTTCAAAACAGAAATCCATGGAAGGAAATCTGATCATTTTTTAAAATGTCTAACATTTACTTTTCATGCTGCCATGATGAATGCAAACATGATGTATGACTCTGCATGATGAAATAGTATGGCTACCAAACCACACTGCTCCAAAACTCTCACCTCTATTTCCTTCTTATAAAATGCAAGTATGATATGACTATCTCCCAAAAGAAGCAGAACTGTGAGAAATATTCATTACCAAAATGAAGGCTCGTACAACTAATGGCAAAGAGTGTAAGTGATACGGTAACAAAAGCGATTTCAGGGTCTCTCCTTATCTAAACCATGCAGTTTAAATTAAAAGATTAATACTGACTCTTCAGGGTTTGATTATTCAGATATGCTATGAAGACTTAAAAGAATTTGTTTCTGATATAACACCTGTTCCCTGAGATGATGTAACTAAGTTGGACTAATAATTTTTACGATCTGCATTTAAGAAATCACTGTAACATCACCACACCATGAAAATAAAAATAAAGGTTAAAAAAAAAAAGAAAATAATAAGTTGGAATCAAAGAGTTAACAGTATGAAAGAAGGGATTAAAATAAAATGATGAAAAATGCCTGCCTTTTTTCAACAGTGGTTGAGTTGGAGTCTTGCCATCCTCTTCCTCATCTAGATTATGTTTAAAAAACACAAAATATTAAGTTAATTGCCTTTATATTAATAAGAATGTAAATAGAGCACATTTATTAACAAAACAAAATATGAAGCAACAGTCTGAAAAATAATCAAGACTGAAGATTGATATCTTCTACACTGAGTGTTCAGGATTTTAAAAAGCAAACATTTTAGCTATCTCAAATAGACCTACTAATAAAAACAATCACCCCTCTAAATTATAAGCCTACAAAACTGGCCAAAAAACTTTTAGCTCTAATTTTAAACTTTCATACTTGAAATTAGTTGAGAGATGCTGAAGTAATGTCTATAGAGTACAAATATTGCATTAAAAAGTATATGCATGTGTATATATGTTGGTCCATTTATATTTAAATATCTATAAATATGTGTGTAGTTAACAGTTTTTCCTAATCTTCTTTTTAAAAATACAATTTTGTATTATTTATCTCCTATCCCAATTTGATGAGTGTAGCGCAGGGGCTGCTGGAGCCAAACTCCAGCATTCCATTATTACCGCTAATCGTTTCTCGGTTTATATGAGCTTGTGCTAGTTACTTTCCTTACTTGTAAAAAAGGGTGAGCAATACCTACTTCTTAAGGGTATTATAGTGAATCATTAACACACATAGGTCAGTGCCTAGACCTAACTAAAATGTCCTCTGAACATGTTATGTTCTGACATAACAAATGTCTGACTATATATAACTACACAAGAATGCTTGTTATGAAAACTGTATAAACTTTTCTAAGTTTTCTAAGTTTTATATTTATTTTGAAGTAACTTTAAATAGGAAATTAACATAAAGTTGATGTCACTTTTGAATGCTAATGTCCTATGCCTGTTGAGGAACAAGGAATATTTCAATTATTACATTTAATTTTGTAGTATTAAATAATCCTAGAATTTGATAGTATTTGTCTTTGATCATAAAAATCTTTACAAATATAGCTAGGGACAACCCATCTTCATTTAAAAGAGCTCAGCAATATCAAGGAAATGTTGACTACTCTACAAAAATAATGACTTCCTAAGACTGTGATACATACTTATAAGCTAATGTGTAACATCTTCAATGTGGGATGCACAGAGCAGATGCTTAATTTATTAGTTCTTCCCCTTTTATCATAGTTTTACCTATTTTTGTTTCAGGCAACTAAAAAAAGATAAAATAAAATAAAAAGGGAAGGGGAAAAGGAATATCACAAACTAAAAATAAATGTAGGAACACAATAACAGTTATTACAGTTTATATCATATTGAGGTGAAACAGAAACAATTTTTAATAAAGCCAGAAAAGAACCAAAAGAAAAAAATGCATCTTCAGCTAAACTCTAAACTACTACTCTAATCAAATTAGATAAATAAAAGAAATAAAAAAGCAGCATGGCTGTTTCCAAAGAATCTAGAACAAAGTAATTTCACAAAGATTTTTCTGAAGTTACCAATTTCAGAAAAAGAATGATAAATTTTCAGCAATCAAAAGTATGATATGGTTTGATGATTTACAGTGCAGATTTTCTTGTGTGACAGCTAGGAGTAGGATGGGTAGAGATACCAGACTGAATAGAGACAGGAGAGTGAGGGTGGGAGAGTAAGATTTGGAAGTAATCTTGGATTACTTCCAAGATTTGGAAGTAAAAGTAATCTTTTATTCTCATAAATCTGACATACAAATAAGTGAATGAAATTATGTGTAAGTCTCAAGATTTGAAATATTTTCTGGATTAAATCACAAGAGACACAGGGTTATCATGCCTGCAATTATGATGGAATAGTTCAGCAATATAATAAATGGAGCTTGTTTCTTCAGAGACTAAATGTCCTAAACAATTCCAGGTACACAAGATAGAAAAAGTAGTCTGAATACCTCATCACATAAACAAAGACCCTAGTACTTAAATATCTTGATTTTAAAAAAAAAAAACACCAAAAAGTAAAATATCATTCCTTACAGTGTTAGCATATCCTATATGCATCTTATTCTAAATTACCATGATTCTTTACTGGTTCAGATTTACTCAAACTTCAAATTAGAATGTCTAGAGCAAGTATAAGCAAAAGCATTCAAGAGCTAGTAATATGTAATAAATTGGCATGGTTTCTGTACTTTAATACCTTAAAAGTAGTTAATTATTCTGATTATCACTTATGCTTTTTGAAAGGTATAAATTTTAACTGAGCAATTACAAAGAATAGGACATGTTGAGACAAGTTACTTTATAAATGTTATAAAGTTATAACCTAATTTCTTCCCTAAATTAAGTATTAATATTTATTTCTTGCTTGAATCAAAATTACCTTTATGTGGAACTGTTTTTTCACCAGACGGTTTGGAAGTATCTGAATCTGATTTTTTACTATACTCCATACTAAGCACCACATCCTTGACACCAGGTGATTTCTCTTGTGATGATAGTAATTCTTCTGCAGATATGAAAATATTCAAAATATTATCTAAATCTTAAAAACCATTTACAAAAGTATCATGGTATAATATCAAAGTCTATTATAAATGATTTCTTAGGTAAAAAAATGCAATAATCTGATTTGAAGTAACTATTTGCTGTAAAATCTGAGCCACAACTAGTGTCAGACACTTGAAGTGGTTACCAAAAAATCAATCAGTAAGGTTCATGTACTTAAGAATAACAGTGATGAAACAATGATGTATAAGATGTAAATCAACTATTCTCAGTCATTTACACATGTAAGAAATGTAAAATGTAACAACACAAGATGACAACACTATGTCTAAGATTATAGAACCAAAACTATAGAAAGTTCTCCTTTAACTCACTGTGAAGCTACCATTTCTTCATTACTAAGACTTTCACCGTTTTATTAATCTTTTGGGGAGAAGTAAATATTTAGCTTCCACCAGCACCAAAATATCCCATTTATTATAAAGACCAATGGGCTATGAAATAGATCTCCTATTCATCACCTTTACCATTGATTTATGTGTATATAAAAACAAAACAAACAGTGATTAAAAATGTTCCTCAGATCATTCTATTTATGCATTTTTATTATGAAACTGGTTAACCTGAATCTTAAGTACTGTTTTTCTTAAAATTATGAGTTGGACTGAATTTTACTGTTGCCATTAATAATTACTAGCCATCTACTGGTAATAAGAGAAAACAAATTTTGGTGAAGTCAAATAGACATGGTCTTAAAATGCCATTCTTTAATGAGAAAGCAAACAGATAGTACATATTATAATTATGGGAAAAAATTGGGAAACATAATTTTCTAACAATTTAGATTTTTAAAACATAACATTTATTTTAAACAAGATTTACCTTGTCCTTGAAGATGAGATATGTCCAAACCTTCTTTTAGGCGAATTACCACTACTCCATATTGTATGTCAAAGGCATCACTATAATGGGGGGAAGGGGAAATCATGAAGTGTTTTGTGTTCTCTTCAATATAATGAATCCAAAATTAATGACCTGTAAATTCTTCCAGCCTTATATGTGATTTTAAAAAAATTATGCTTAAAATTATAGCAAGATCTACATGTTGGTATCAAATACACAAAAAAATCCTTTTCCCTTTTTATCTATAACTTTAAAAACTAAGTGCTGCTCTGGTAGTGGGTGTGGTGTGAAAAATATACATCAGAGGTGTGAACCTATACACCTAAAACATAGTACAGTGTTGTAAAACTAGTGTTACCGCAATAAACATAATTAGCTGGGCACGGTAGCTCGTGCCTGTAAGCTTCAGCCTATGAAGTGTCTGGGGATAGGGATCACGGTTCGAGTGCCGCCTGGGGCATATAGTGAGACCTAGTTCCCAAAAAATATAGCTGGGCGTGGTGGCGCACACCTGTAACCCCAAGTACCTGGGAAGCGGAGGCTGGGGATTGTTTGAGTCTGTGGTACCCCAGGCAACGTGAGCCTTTGGTTCCACAGGCAAAAAGCGAGACCTAGTCTCAAAAATAAACAAACATAATTAAAACAAAAACTTAAGAATAGTTCTTTATAGCATTGCTATTATACCCACAACAGCTGTTTAAAGTAGCAGCTATATTTTTATCCAATCAGAAACAAACTAAAACAACTTTCAGTAATCCCACCTTATTTAATTTTAGGCTTATACCCTTAAAGCCAAGAGAACTACATGAATACAAAGACACATTCTTCTAAGAACAAGAGCAAATTGTAGAGGATGGATAATTTCTAAAATGTAGGTTCTTTGATATTTTTCCAAATAGTATAATTTTCACAAAACTTATCAAAAAATAATCCAAAGAATTCATATGCATTTGTACACATGTAATCATACTTTAATTTTTTAAAAAAATATATAAATGATATAAATGAGCCTATATCTATAATATATAAATAAAATACATTAAACCCTCAATATAAAATACATTGAACCCTCAGATTCTACTTTAAAATAAGACAAATTCTGGGGACTCTAAGAGCATATACTATCCAGACTCAAGTTCTCTAATCTACTGAAAAATTTCAAATTCTAAAACTTAAGTGTGTTCCCTAAAGTGTTAAAAGGTTTTTTAATCTCTAATTCTTATCTTAAATGCTACAAAAATAAACATTCCCTATGTACATAGTATTGCAATATATTGACCTATATACTATATATAGTAAAAAGATTGAACTCTATTATTAAAGATTGAACTCTATTCTACTGACAAAGTATTCAGTGTCACTGAAAAAGATTTTTTGTTGTACTTTTAAATCACAGGAAAACAAATTTGTAAGGTAAGTTAACTAAGATCAAACAATATTCACCGGAGCCATGTTAACCTTTCTTAGCTGAAGTGTAAAAGACCTAATACTGGAAGAGAAATAATATAAAGTTAATAAATCAATTGACTGTGAATCAGTTTCTTTAAAGAAAGGCCAGAGGATAGCTCTCTGAAATTACTTTAGATTAAAAAATAGCTGACTGGTTTTGCTATAGGCTACTACAACTTTCTATGAGCTGCAGTGATTTGTAATTTCAGACCTTCTATGTTGTCAGTAATGACATGATAAAGTACATCTCAATTGCCCAAGGTATTTAGAATAAGAACCAAAACTTAACTGTCATAAGATAAAAGGCTAAGATGTACCACTGCTTTAAAACTGCCATAAATTTCTATGGCTCTACAAACAAGTGAGCAGTATTTTACTATCTTCTAGTTGCCACCTGAATAAGACCCTACATGTGGACGAACATTCATCTGAGTTGCTACAAGGTCAGGCAGACATTAATGCTCCCATTGGAAGAACTACAACTAATAGTGAAAAAACTGTTTGTAAAAAGAGTCACTTTTTCTATTTTCTAGGATAATTAGACCATCTCACCAGTGTTATATAATTGGAGAGAAAAGTACAGTCCATGGATCACAGACCACATGATTTAATCTTTCATATGGCCCTTTTCTCCCTAATCCCTGTCTATACAAAATACGCAGAACAGAATTACAAAGACAGAATGAATTCTTAAAATAACAATCCTGTAGCCAAAAATCACAATATATAACAAACTATATGAACATTAACTTTACAAAATGTCTAGCAATTACTTGTGAAATTTTACTCATTGCACATTTTGTTAATAGAAAAATAACTTTTTAAAAGTATAAGAGCTAATTACTTCCACAAAGATATTTCAAGGTAACTAAGATTCTTAAAGACAACTATCTTTGTGATATAAGCAAATAAATTATGTAATCTATACCACAGACACAATAGGCGTTATAGTAACTCATTCTAGTGAGTTAAGGTACAATTGTTTGTGTATAAAGAAACTCTAAAAAGTAAAACAGTTCTATTTCATCAATAGCTATGACCAGAAGATGACTATTCTTCAAGTATAGTAAGAGCTAATCTTTACCCGCACTATTAAAAAAATTGAATGAGATAATCAGATTTGCCATATTGACACTAGAAAAAAGTGCTTTCCAATACTTAGAAAAAATATTGGCTTTTCCAATACTCTAAAAAAAAAAAAAAGAACCAAATTCCAAAAGGGATTAATGGTAAATAAAATAGATAGATGTGCAAAAATCAGTGTGATGGTCAGGGAAGGTGGGGGTAACCCTGTCCCACTCACCCGGTTCAGCCATGCTGCTGGGCCCTCTGGTCTTCTCCAAATCCAGTCAACCATCACCAGAAGCAACTAAATCAATGACTCAATGGCAGTTGCGCATGAATACAGAGGTGAAAAACAAGGAAGTATTCCGGAACAACAAACATGTCAGATCCATGGGACACAGGACTATAAGACTGATTATAGAGACAAACTACCTCAGAAATACAACCACTTAGATTTACAATGATGGGAATGGAATTTCCCATGCAGATATGCCTTCAGCATGATCAAAGGACCCTCCAACTTTAGGAGGTAAGGAAAGCCACAGAGAAGGGCAGTAGCCACACAACAAAACAGACCAACCATCTGCCAGGGCCTGTCTTGATCAAAAAAACAGGTCCACAAACTCAGTCAGGAGAAATGCTCCCAACGCCAGCAACGAAAACTACAAAACAAACAAGGAGCAAAATAGGACAGAAGATGAGCCGGAGCAGCTAATCAAAAGAAAGAGGAGGCACTGAAAGAACACAATCACGTGTGAACTGGTGGCCAGCAGCAAAAAGACACTTGGAAAACAAAGCACTGGCCACTGTGTCCCAGGAAACCACATCCACACCAGACAGAAGGACACTGCTACAGGAAAGAGGAAGAACCGAAGGGACTAAAAATTAAACAACAAACGGCAGTGAAAGAAGAGATGGAGAGACCAGGGGGGTGAGGTGTGGGAAGGAACACACAAAAGGCAAATGTAAACAAAATTTACTCAATAAAAAATGTGTATTATTAAAAAAAAAAAAAACCTGGAAAGTGGAGAGTAAATTCAGAATCTATAATTCATGACTGTGCAAAAACAATTATGTAAGCATATTTTTAAAAAGAAATGTATACAACTTTATGCGAAGTTAGAGTGAGCAAATCTAAATCTGATCTTGACTTACATGGTAAGATGCTTTTCCTCAGCATCAGCTACTAGAGTAACAAACATTTGAAGGCAGTTACGTCTGACAATAATTGGGAACTCCAAGCAATACCTCAAGATATAAGAAAGCTCACTAGATGGGAGCTAGAGTACATACAAAGGTGTATAACATGCATACACCTGTGAATGCTTCTGTATGCAAGCACACATTGAAGGGTCAAAAGTTTTGTTAATAGATCATCACTTTAAAACTCAGATAACCTCTGGGGATTCTTTTCGTTCTTATGCTTCTACTAAAAACAAACAAAAAAACCACTGAGAAATGGGCTTCAAAATCAATGCAAGTTTTCAAAATGAACTTTGTTTTTTTAAGACTAGGTCTCACTATTTTTGCCTGTGGACCCACAGGCTCAAGCACTCCCAGCCTCAGCTTCCCAGGTAGCTGGGATTACAGGCGCGCGCCACCACTTCCAGCTGTTTCTTTTGGAAACCAAGTTTTGCTACCTGCCCCCAGCGGGACTTGAACCACGATCCCTGGCCCCAGCCGCGGCTTCCTAGGCTGCCACTTACAGGCAGGCACCACCATGCCCGTCTCAAAATGAACTTTCTAAACCAACCAAGTTATGAAATTAAAAGGATACTTACTGAAACAAGTTTATATACATGTCTACATCCCTCATATCTGCTTGCAACCAATCTTTCTTAAAACCCAGAACAAGTGTGTTTGGTTTCATACGTCCAAGACCAGCAGCCTGTTTAATATAGGAAAAACACAACCATGAAGATACACTAGTCAACAAAATGTTTTTAATGATGAAATCTTCAATGTCTCTGAACATTTTAAGATTACTCACCCTTATCAAAATTCTTGACATATAAGACATTCTTGAGCATACAAGCATACAAGAGCATATACTGCATGCACTACATTAACAATATACTACTTAAGGTTAATCAAGAATAGAAACACTTTTGAAAAGTCCTAAATGTACATTCTGTACTTTCATGATTTAGCAAAACTTTCCTATTTTTTAATAAAGGAAAGGTGATAGCATGTGATCTTTTATAAAACTCATGATATAATAGTATAATCCATTATCTGTTTTGATAAACCCATGAAAAGCTAGTAACAAGTCGAATGGAAGACGTACAATTGTCACAGTTTTGTGTATCAACTGAATTCTAACAATCGCATGAAAATTTCTGTTGAAATTTGCAGCTTACTTCCTTCTGTTCCATCAATCTATTTTTCATACAGGCTCATCAAAAGTCATAAAATAGTTGCTTAACAGATATACCACAACTCTAACAGTAACAGTAATTTTCCCTTGAAGTAAAATTTTAAACTACTAACATATATTAACTAGAATTATGATGAACATTATATAGCCAAAATTAGATCATGTTCTATACCTGAAACTAATATTCTATGCCAATACTATCTCAAGTTTAAAGATAATATCTAAAACGTATATGACTATAATCCATGGGAAAAGGACAAGATTTTTACAAGTATCACTAATCCTAAAATTCTTCTTTAAAAAAAAATTTTTTTTTTTTTTTTTAGCTGGGATTACAGGCGTGTGCCACCACGCCCAGCCATTTTTTGGGACTAGGTCGCTGTGTTGCCCTGAGCAGGACTCGAACCGCAATCCCTGGCTATGGCCGTGGCTTCCTAGGCTGCCACCTACAGGCATGCGCCACCATGCCCATCCAAATTCCTCTTAAATTCTAATCAAACTAGCTAATTAGTTAGAAGTAATGACTTCAGTGTTTATAAGATATGTTTTAAAGAAATTATCTCTGAACACGTCTTCTCTGGTTCATAAAAAATACATTGGTTCATTAAAGTCAGTTTTTCAAAGATTCCCTAGTTGCAATGCACTTCACAAAGCAATCATCTGAAGTTTATTACAAACATCACTAGTTTTAAACACTATTTTTTTCTTTAATCTTTACAAAGTTTGTGTTTCTTGCATAATTTTATTCTAGAACGAAATATTTACTTTATTATTGTATTTTTTTGAGTAGTATCATAACCATTTTTACCATGACAAAAATAATAACTTTCCCCAACAGTAAGTGGCTTTTACATTTGTTTTTGCTATATAAGTAAAAACATTTCTACTGATGTGTGTGAAATAAAACTGAACTATGGTTTCAGTTTTTATTTTCTGTCATTAAGGTTTGCTCTTCTGTCTTTTGTTTCTGGAGACCATATTCTTTTGCTTAAACATGTGACACTCTCGGTATGTGACTTCCCATCATTTTCAAAGTTTAGAATTTTAATTAAAATTATAATTGATCTCTTCTTCATAGTTCAAATTTTTCAATCTTGTCAAAAATTCTTCCCTAGTCCAATGTCCTAAAATTGCTCTGTTATTTCTTCCAAACGATTAAAAAAAACGTGTCTGAATAAATGTATTTAGGTGTTTGATCCATCTGGAAATCTGGAAATGTGTGGTCTTTCTAATGGCCCTACTCATTGTTTTTTTGCCTTAGCTCTGTCAAAGTAAACCCACTTCCAACATCTGTGATTCATGGGGACTTGGACTGGCTACTCTAACCCTCTACCTTGCAAGTTTTGAGAAATGCTAACAGAAAGGGCTTAGATGACAGCAATCTGAGCCTCTACTTTAACATAGCAGTTCCAAAATTAACATAGTGAATGGACTTCCTGGTTAAACTCTTCTGAAGAAAGTGGTTCCTATAAAAGTTGCAAACATGTCTTGTACCATTGATTCCTTTAATGATGAGGAAACTGATATACAGAGAAGTTAAACAACTTGCTAGGTTCAAAACTATTAAATAAGTGGTAGTGTCAGCATTTAACTAGGACTGGTTCCAATTACTTACTTGGGTTACCATGCTATACTCAAAACCTGAAACAGAAGTTTAAGTTTTGTGCCAATAAATAAATACTGCTAAATACAATGAGTAAGTGAAAATTTTGGAAAGTTAAATAAGTAATGCCATTATTTAATACCCCCAAAAGACCAAAAAAACAAAAACAAAAAAACACACACACACACACAAAAACAAACCCAGTGAGGTATACAATAATGCATCAATGGGAAATATGAGGTCAGAAATAGGATAATTTACAAATAGGTTCTTTGCTCTCAGTCAACAAGTATTTCTATCATCCTTTTAACTTTCAACTTGCAGTCTACTTTAATGGCTGTTTTGTGTAAGATTCCCTTCTGTCTTAAATATGAAGGATGAAATAGTTCTTAAGTGCTTCCACAACTAAAATGCTGCCTTTGAAAGCTTAATTTACCTGCATCAAGTACTGGGCACCTTCTCTCAAGTCATCTGCATGGACTGGGGCATAAAAACCCTTCATTTTGTTTTTAATGAGCCATCGCTGATACTTGGCTTGATCAATAGACATCTCTTTCATGGCTTGTCTTCGAGGGCCCTTGAAAATAATATTAATAATATCTTTAATTGAAAGGCAATGTATTTAACATTTATAAAAGTCATCTTATTATACTGGCTTAAACACGGTACCCAAACATTATGGGTGGAAAAGGTATGATGTAACATTTTATTCTCAGGTCAGTGCATTCTTTCCAATAGTGAAGATTATGAAAAGACAGATTATGAAAAGTTTGTTAAAAGAATAGTAAGGTTAGAAGGGAGGAGAAACTACAGAGAAAAGTAACAGCATTCTCGTCTCTTAGAGAAAAGTTCCACAGCTTGTTGTTTTTTTTTTTTGATTGTGCATGCATGCACGCGCACACAGACACACACATACCATACATCACTGTTTACCCCGGGGCTCCCACCTTGTTTCTGCTTTTCACAAATGTTTGATTAATTTTAAATAACTTAGAAATATCACTAAAAAAATCAAAATGAGACATATACTTTATTTATACCTTCCTACTTGGTTGGAAGTTGAAATGACATAAGGAAATATTTCAACTTGAAATGCTGCTTTGATCTTAGCAATACATAAAATGTTATACAAAGGTATAAAGCAAAATCTAAAGACAATTTAAGTATACCCCCAAAAAATATAATTAAAGAAAAATTATCATTTATTATTCTTAGTAGAGAAATTTTGCATTTGTAATGCAAAATTATTTGTGCTCAATTCTCTAACTCCATGAATGGTCTACCTCCTCCACCTTCTATTTTTTCCTGGTAAGTAAATGTTCCCAGTTTCCTCAGGACTTTGAGAAACAATAAGAAAAAGGAAATAGCGAATTTAGGCTCCTTAGATATATTTCTCTTAATCCAATGATGCATTTTTTAGTCAAAGTTACAAGGGCAATGTAATTTGTAAAATCAAATTATAATGAGTAAGAAAATAAGGTTTCCTCTTTCAAAATGTTTTTAAAATTAAGGGTTTGAGCTCCTTTAAAGGCAAAAATATTCTGTAGAAAAATAACTACCGACAAAAGCTCAACAACTTATTTATCTTATCAAATTACTCAGATCTGGATAATCCCATCATTTATAGATTATATGCACAAAGTGAAAAATGTTTTAATATAGAAACAACACTAACACTTACCATATGTATATGACCACAGATCATCAAACCAACATTTTTTGTAAAATCATGAACAAGATGAAGTAAAGCTGGGCGTGAGTTTGGAGCACCTGTCATAACAAGACACTGGGGCCTAAATTAAAATGAAAATGAAAAACATTGTTATGTTGTTTCTCTAATGAAAAAGTGAATACATTAGAATCTTCTTTATGCAGATGTCATGAAAAAGGCCAAAGGATCTGCATATAAGAACGTGACTTTAAACAGGTACATAAAAATAACTCGGTACATAAAAAATGCAGAAACATTATCTGGCTCTTTAAAGTATTTTAATTTTAGTCCCTTGTTCTCTTGATTCTACCCGGAATTTATCTGGGTACATTTGTAAAGGAGGGAGATTTAACTTTGTCCAATTACATCTACTCTTTCCAGCATCCTTTCACCATTGATTTTAAGCTACATTTATAGCATTAAAAAAAAAAAAAACCTGCATGTGCTGGAATCTGTTTCTGGTCTCTCCATTGCATTCTAATAATTTATTCTTATAGAAGTCAGATTTGGTTTTAAGTCAGACCCTCACACTCCCTTATCTTTTATACTATGTTTTAACTGTCACTTGTTTACTGTTTTAAGAAAATTTCATGATTCTGTAATCATTTTCAATTTTAAATAAATTATTTTAAATATTTGTGTGCCTTCAGTCAGGTTGCTGGATCTTCATTATGTCTCATACATCATTTAATAGGTTTTATCAAAGTACTTTGTACATTTATATTTAATGTGGAGGAAATTTCTTTTGTTTCCCTAGTTCCTTATGATATGCAGAAAAACCTTTCATTTTCCATATATAATTTATATAATATACTGAAATTTATTTCAAAAGCACTTCCAGCAGGAAAAAAAATTGCAGAAACAAATCCTTTTTGGGATACACATGCTGTCAAATGTCCCTCTACAGCAACAGGAGTGATTAGACCTCAACAAGGTGTAACTTCTAACCTTGAGGCTCAAATTAGACCTCATATTTCTGGTAGATGTTATAAAAAAAAAAAAAAAAGACAATGCTAGTTTTTAAAAAAGTTAACAATGTTTCATCTTTTGTAAGAGCTCATAAAACTTCCTGAGAGTATGGTCTTGCCATCATATACACAGTAGGTCCCTTTTCTCCTTAACTCTATCACATTGTTAATTACTTCTATTTTGTATTAGCAGCCCTCTCTAAATCTAGGTTAATTTTAATTTGTTAAATGAGTAAACCACTCATGATGAAAAAATAGTTCTTATTTGAACTAAAAGCTTTAACTTTTTTTTTAAAGGTTTAATTTTAATTATGGTGAAAGCTAATATTGAACTCATTTGCCTTTGTAAAATCAGAACAGTGAAGATTGTCATATACTCTAAATTCTTCATTTTACTAAATAACAATAGAAATAAATCTTGTTTGATAAAAAATAAAGATATCCCATAAGTACAAATAGTAAAAGAATCTTTGGCAAGAATTCATAAAAATTTTTAAAAGTTCAATAGGAAGCAAACAGACTGAAAAAAATCTAACAAACAGCACATTTATTTTTAGGGTAGTTCCAAACTATATTCATAAAATAAAGCATGAGAACATGGATAAAGAGCTAAAAAAAAATACTTATTCAGGATTAGCTAGCAAGCTGAATACCAATTCTGTGGGAGAACTGCTTTGAGGTAATCAATCATCAAACTATGTTGTAGGATTGCTAATTAACTGTTCTTAGTATTCAGTTTCTCTTCTGAACTTTGCCTAGCTGTAGATTGTATTTCCTAGCCTTCTGATCAGCTAAAAGTGGTCCTATAACTGAGTGTCCCTAAGATGTTCTCATTTCCGTATTTCCTTTTCCTTTCCTGTAGACCATGAATGGAGGTGGTGGTGACATTGGCACATGGACAAATACAATGGAAATGGTGGGCTGGTAAAATACAAAAAAGAGGACCCTGAAAAAACCAAGTGCCGCAAATTAGCATCTCTGCTATAAACTATTCATTTAATCTGTATGGAAATCATATAACTAGGGTATCTGTCTTGCCTGAGTCACTGTATTTCTTCAATCTTTTATAATGGTAGTTTAACCTATACACTAACTTGTAAAGCATTAACTTGTACTCCCTATCTTTACCAAGTAAATAGATCACAAAGGCATGATTTGGCTTAGCTTTATCATAACAAACAACACCTAGTGCAAAATACATTATAAGTTCATGGTTCCATAGTGTAGTGGTTATCACATCTGCTTTACAAAATACATTACAAATGCCTTTCAGCAATAACGATAAAGTAATAAACACTTGCTTTCATTCTAACTCCATTCTCAAAATCTCCACAACATTATTTATAGGCACAAAAATATCAAAATATAAGGAACAGAAGACACTGAACTATCACAAACTAGAAAGGAGATGGGAGAACAACAAAGGATTTGACAAATCATGAAAGCCTTAAGTGAAAGCTGTACTGATTTTTTGATTGTTGTCAACAAGAAGTGAATACTTAACTGCTACAAGTGTCAGTCACTAGCTTACTGCTGGGCTTAATCAACTCTATGAAAATGACTACCTACTGACTTACTTTTCAGAATGACATGCCTACTTTAAATATAAACAATGACCTATAATTTCTAAGAATCTATGTTAAGTGAATAATAAATTTGGTAGAAAAGTAAGCATCAATACTGTTTTATAACTGAACCTTACCAATTATTTATAAGCATTTAAATTGAGGAATAAATTTTAATATTTCTAACTAATAAACTATTACAGGAAAAAACAATAATTTACAGGATGAAACAGTCATAATAGGAATAAATGTTCTTAGGTTAGTGATTTTCCATCATTGATCCTGGTTTACAATAAGCCAATAATGAGAAAAAGAAAACATGAAGTTTTCAAAAGAAAACTTCTAAAATGTTCACATTTTACAAGGTTTGCTTAATTATAATTACTGAGGAACTACAATCTTGTTTTTGAGTAAACTGTAAACTCCAACCATAAATGAAAACAAACTATTTTATACTTTCAGAACTTTACATGTAATATAAGCATATGAAAACGTTAGTAAACAAGTAAAGAGCAAATTGTCACCTAGAAAAAAATGTTTCTATTACCGAAAGTTTTTCACATGATCTTCCACTCCAGATAGACGAATTGAGTGCTGTAGTGCACTCAGGTAAGTCAGGGCTTGTGTAGAAGATCCCCAGTTGACATCTGTTAGAAAAACATTAACAAGAAATCAAAAACTAATTTGAGACACACATAAGTCAATGCTTTCATATTTAAAAAGTCAACAGGGGAAGTAAACTATTAAGACTGGAATTCCAATGTTTATAGCAAGGTACCAAGACAAGCCTAATCTGCACTACGACTGCATTTAAAGAAAAAGGTAGGAGGGCCGGGCATGGTGGTGCTGCCTGTAGGTGGCAACTTAGGAAGCCATGGTCGGGCCAGGGATCACAGTTGGAGTCCCGCCGGGGGCACTTAGCAAGACCTAGTTCCAAAAAAATAGCTGGGCCTGGTGGCGCACGCCTGTAATCCCAGCTACCTGGGAAGCTGAGGCTGCGGATCGCTTGAGTCTGTGCATCATGGACAACATGAGCCTGTGGTTCCATGGGCAAAAATAGTGAGACCTAGTCTCAAAAAAAAAAAAGAAAAAGAAAAAGGTAGGAAATACTGAGATAACAGGGATGCAGACATGCTGTACTTGCAGTTCAAAAGAGTAAGCATTTTGAAATTTTATAAACAAAGTTCTAAAGGAAAAAAGCAGATTTTTTTTTTTTTTTTTTTTTTTTTTTGAGACTAGGTCTTGCTATTTTTGCCTGTGGAACCGCAGGCTCTCGTTGCCCGGGGTACCACAGACTCAAGCAATCCCCAGGCTCAGCTTCCCAGATAGCTGGGATGACAGGTGCGCGCCACCACGCCCAGCTATTTTTTTGGGACTAGGTCTCGCTATGGGCCCCAGGCGGTACTCGAACTGCGATCCCTGGCCCCGGCCACTTCATAGGCTGAAGCTTACAAGCATGAGCCACCGTGCCCGGCAAAAAACAGATTTCTGATACCCAAGAAGTACTATAGTATAATAGCTTAAGTTATTTAAACTAGCAAACTTGCCAGGCATGGTGGCTTGTGCCTGTAAGCTTCAGTCTATGAAGCAGCTGGGGCTAGGGATCATGGTTCCAGCCCCGCCAGGGGCACGTAGCAAGACCTAGTCCCAAATAGCTGGGTGTGGTGGTGCGTACCTGTAATCCAGGCTATCTGGGAAGCTGAGGCTGGGGATTGCTTGAGTATGTGGTACCCCGGGCAACTACAGCCTGAGGTTCCATGGGCAAAAATAGCGAGACCTAGTCTCAAAAAAACCAAAAACAGAAACCACAAACAAACTAGCAAATTTTATTCCTTACTGAATAAAAAGTTTGGGAGACCAATTGATGATTTTACATATTTAGAGACTTTAATAGATATAATCAGAGAAATAATTGCCTCTAAAACATTGTCTTTGTTCATTTTGTGTCAGGATTATAAAATATTTCTTCACTATTTAGGAACTGGTTCGGGAGACCGCGACCAGACCCGTGTGCCAGCAAGGTAAGATCCACTCAGGGTCAGGGAAACTGGGGGTGTCTTTGCCATTTCACTCTCACTCAATTTAGTCCTCAATAGGAATAAGAAAAATAAACTTTGCAAACAGCGACACAAAACATGTGAGGGACCAGATAAGGATCCTGCCAATACAACTGGGCAGGATGCAGGAGAAGGATCATCACAGAACATGATGGACTGGAGAGACAACCATAGTGAAGATCTATCACTAAAGTGTACCTACAAACTCGTCAGGAATGGATGAACCAAGACCCCATTTCGGGATATGCCACAAGAAAACAAGGAGTCCCTCCCCATACTGTGAGAGAGGCTCCACAACAAATCTGCAAAGGGAGAGAGTGGAGATCATCCACAAAGGCCATTGGTGGACGCCTACCCTCAATGAGAAACCTCATTACAGAAAACGACTGGGAACAAGGCCCCCAAGCCAGAAGGCAGAGCTATGGGGTGAAGAGGCAACGAGTATGCAGGGAGAATAGACTGGAATGGGCAGCCAGCAATGAGAAGACATTGTTAAACCTCAAATGAGCATGGACAGGCTGCCCAATGCAAAGCTAAGACTACAATCCTAACGCACAGAATGCTGTGTACCAGGAACACAGTCCCTCACCTGTCAAATAAACACAACCACAGAAAAGGAAGTGAGACCTATGGGCTGAACATAAATCATCAAACGAGAGGAGTTTGAGTGAACTGATGTGCCATCAAGGGTGGGGGTGGGGGGAGGGAAGGCATCCCAGCAACCATTTATCTATGTAAGAAATTAAAACAAAAATTTTAAAGAGAAAAGTAAAATAAAATAATAAAATGATTATTTTTGACTGCTCTCAAAAATCATCTTCTATTTCACCATCATCTTTTCATCATCTATTCTAATGAGACAAAACTTTAAAAACCTCCCTCCCTCAATGGCTCTTTCCTCTGTTTCAGAATTTACTATTCTGAATAATGGACCATATATATATATGGTCACACACACATACACATACATATACACATACACACACACACACACACACACATCTCTATATATTAACATCATCTTCCTAAGTGCAAATATATTCAAGAAGCATCAGTGTAAAATTCAGGTAGTCTTTAATTACTTTCCAGTTAAAACATGTCTCATGGGCACTAAGTCTTCAAAAATTTTGTGAATCCTATGTACTTTGACAGTAGGTACCAAAGCACAAGAGGTAATGCATGTTTACAAGGTTCACAGTTACAACAGAATTGCAAACCTAATTCTTTCTAAGAATAAAGCATACTGGGTGCCACAGAATTAGAGTAGATAAGTTCAATTTAATTTACAGGTAAGACTGGAATTCCACAGAATGAAAAGTCTCAGTAACTGTTTCACTGAAACTACATATTTCAAAATAAAGTTTTTTTCCCCAGTTTTTCAGATATACCTTTTAAGTACGCAAAATGTGATACTTAGGTATAAGAAAGAACAAAGAACTTCTAGATGTTTTTGAGCTTGAAATACTAAATAGAAAAGGTTACTGACCTGGTTTTTTATAGGTGACATATATATACAGTCCAAGGACTATAACGTACGTTAGCAATGCAGCCCACCAGTTAATGACAAACATCACTATGCAACAGAGTATTGCTCCAATAAGAGATATCCACATGTTGTAGTATTTGAATGCAGGACGCCATCCTAACAATAACACATGAATATATAAGTTACTCACATACCCCATCTGCTTTAGTAAATGGTATATGTATGCATACTTTCATGATTCTGTTGATGATGCAGAGTTCAGGTCTGTTTACTTTCACATTATTCTATCTTACCAGTTCTGTATTCAATAAGCTCTTATCCCCAAAAAAAGTATAAATCAGTGTTAGAAGATTTTAACTACATTCTAAAAAAATTGTTCCTATTGAGGTCTTAAGAGTATGGCTTTATTTTCTGGTTTTTTTCACTCATGACACATACCCATATTCCAATGAAAACAAAATAGTCCAAACAAAATGTTCCTGCAAATCATTAAAAAGTCATCTACTTGCTTAGAAAATGAGGAGATGCCATAGAAATTTATCTCTGTTTTGCTAAATATATATATATATAAATTTAGCGTACTTTAATGGTATTAAAGACCATTTAAGAAATATTTATTCATAGGTAGTTTTAACATATTTATTGTTTTCAACATAACTTATATTCTTCTTTAGACTTAAGTTTGAGATAACTGCAGTTCCACAGTTTTAAGAAATAATATAGATACCAGGTATCCTTTATTCATTATTCCTCATAGTATCAGCCTACAAAATCAGCATCATATCTAAATTACCAGTCAAGAAGAAAGAAGAGCTCTGGCTGTGTTCCCCTTTTACGATCACCCATGTGCATCTCTAAACTGTGTATTTTTAAAGAAAATTTTAAGCTGAGATGTTTGTATTTGAAGTTCTCATACATTATCTTTCCTGTCCTGAGCAAAATTCAGATCCTTAAAAAACATAGTGCTTTGTTCCCTCATTTCCTTCCCTCATGTCTAATAACAGTTGTCATGCTTTATAAAATAAGAAAGCTTGTAACACAAGTGCATAGGATGCTTTTTTAGTTGACAGAGACCCCCTTATTGTGGAACTCCATAAAATTCATTATGTTAAAAATGTTTCCAGACATCTAACTAAATCCTAACAATGCCTTTAGAACTGACACGGAAATCAGTTAAGTAAAAACAGAAAAAGCAGCAAAATAACTTGTTTAGTGTTCATACGGAATTTAAGGTTGATATTATATTTCTATTAAAGTGGGGGGGAAGTAAACTTCAAAAAAAGATTTTTCAGGACTCATATAATTGATCTGACTTTGAAAGTTCACTGAGCATTAATGAGCTAATAACCCTACACATGAATCTTTTACAATGTTAGTTTTATTTTATCCAAAACCATATTAATATTAATATTAACACATTCATAAAGCCTTTTAAAAACGAAAACTCACCTGGAGATTTTGCAAGTGATGCATGGAACACTGAAAAGTTGATCAAAGCATATGACGCAAGGAAGAAGTTAGAGATAATTGGTGCAATGACATTCAGTTCAGCTGCAAAAGATAACATGAGATAGTTTTTTGCATTTTTTGCATTTTAAACTTTTAAATTGTGAAATTCTATCAAGTCTCTAGACAACAGCATAATGAATCAATCCACCCATAATGAATACCCCTATATCCAGCATTCAAATTTAACAACCACTTATATTGTGCTACATATACTTTATACTTTACTTTTCAGTTTATGAATGGTTGAAACCCACTTTATCTTTCAACCTTCCTAAACTGGTATATTCCTTCCATTGATAATACATGATTTTACTAGACAAACAGACACAATACAGTCAATATACATGATGTAATATTGCTTTGGGTGTCTGAAAAGGTATATAAATAATATCAAACCATATCATTGTACAGGTTGGCTTTTTTACCCTTTTTTTTGGAGATTTATTCATATAAGAAAATCAAATTTACTGATTTGTTAGATGTGAATTGTTTGATCATGGGAAACTTTTAAGTATGTCAACTAGTTTTCTAGAATATACCAAACACATACCACGCAGCATTACATGAGAATTATTTTCCATAATTGACGATATAATGGCTTTTAATAAAAGTTCAGTGTCTTCTTTAACAGAGGAAATCTGTTAGCTCACTTGTGATCAGAGGTAAAAATGCCAAAAAGAACATCAAAGGCTCTACATTTATGAAGACACTGGGCCCCTTTTCTTTATGTCTTAGGGACGAACCTAGGAGTACCCCTAATAAAAACGGGGATTTCATGATGATGATAATGTTAGCAAGTATGTACTGGATATTATTACTTGCTGTATTTTGTAAATATTTTCATTTGATTAGAAATAACAGTATACTAGGCAAGATAACTTTTATGAGTTATTAATTAAATGTTTAAAGCTAAAAATCTTCACAAAGTTCTTGTTTTTAAAGTTCAAATTGTGTCCACTCAAAAAACATTTAATAAACATGTATAAGCACAACATAATAAGGGCCATACCTAACTAACAATCAATACCTTTTACAGAGGGTATTTATATATAAAAAGCAATCATAGAATAAGAAAACCAAATTCATTTCAATTAACAAGATTTAAAATGCTTAAGTACAATGGAACTAGGTACAAATCTACTAGAACTTGTACAAGTCTTAAGCCTTGTGTTCTAAATACTACACAATGGTGAAAGAAATCAAAGAGAATTGAAATGAAAAAATAAATACCAGAAGTCCACCGAATTTAATGGAACACACTATCTATATGACTAACCAATTAAGATGAATCCAAGTGCAATCAAGAATGTTAAGATGTAGCCACGAAGAGGTTCGTTATTTTTCCCATAACCTTTAGCAAACATCTGGAAAGCTGGGTAGATGTTGTCCTTACATAGTGCCTAATGAAGAAATGTAACATTAAATCAAAATTAAAACAGGTCAGATTGCAATTGTAACAAATTAAGAAGTTTTTACTTCTTGGTTCTTTGTCTTGTCCCTCCATTTCCTTAGAGTTTCACCAATAATCAACTATAATCAAACATTTAAAGCATAAAAAGACACCTGCCTTCAGATATCAGTGAATTGCTATGCACATGAGTCTGTACCCTATGTCGACATTTTTATGAAGGAAGAACCAGAGGAGGCATGTGTACAGTTAAAAGAAATCTAGAAGTTTGAGAAATGTCAAGAGGTATGACCCACTTTAAGAAAACCAAATTTAAATCTAGATTTAAAACAGATAAAAATCTAGTGCAAAACTAAATCACTTTTTTGAAAACAATTTTAAGAAATATATTCTACATCTCAACTTACTAAAACATTAGGACGAGGCTGAAAAATCAATATTTCACTTCTTTGGTTTAGATATTAAAAGTACTCACTACTTCCTATTACCAGATACTTGTTTAGTACTTATTCAGGGAAACAATGTCTGCATTGTGAGTCAATGTGTGCCAAATGTTAGGCATTCAAATTATTTGTAAATTAAAACATTTAGGTTGGCATCGTGCTAATAAAGCACAGTTCTTTGTCTTCAGATTTATGATTTTGGACTTCCTTCTTACCCTTGGTAAGAAATGAAAACTTATGCTAATAGAGTGACTCAGGAAAAAATTCATAACTGCTTGTAGAAAGACAACTCAGACTACACATTCACTGATAAAAGCACGTTTATTGTAAATACACACAAAGAGTTAAATATCAGTGTTAATACATGTGTATCTGTATATCATATACATTTACTAGAGCTATAGAAGTACATAGTTTGAAATTAAAACATCCAATAATGTAAAATATAACACCTTAACTTTCCCTTTAAAATAAATCTATAATGAGAAAATGCTTACCTGAAATATTTTGGGGGCACTCACAAGGGATGCTAGTGCAGAAGAAAGAGTGGCTGAAAAGATACCTGCAGAAATCAGTGGTGCAAATCCTGATACCATACTCATTACCTTTAAAAGTAACAGAAATAGGGAGAAAATATTAGAAGCAATTCAAGAACTCAGAAAACTTGATAATGATCATTATGATATGTGCATTACATATTTCACAAAATATCTACCACTAGACCATACCTTTAAAAAACTTTACCTTGGGGGGCTGGGGGGAACAAACACCTTGAAATGTTGTGATTTTGAAAAACAATGACAAAGAATATGAGATTGAATTACCTTATCCATCATCCAGTTTCAACCATGATCAGTGCAGAGCCAATCCCTACTTTATTGTGAATTAAGCCCCAGATACTATCTTAGACATTTTATAGTTTACTTTTAATGAATACGAATTCTTAAAAACCAAGAATCCTGTCACATTAAAAACTGAATAGTTGCTTAAAAGCACCAAATGCTCAATATTCTATTTCTCAAAACTGTTCATCCTTTGAGTAACTTTCATGTCATTTCTTCTACATAATGATCACACTCTGGATTTTGCTGTCTGCATCTCCATTGTGTTGCTTAACCTGTTGGATCCTCTAGTCTCTAAAAAATGTAGGGGATCTAGACAGTTCATCTCAGTAACAGGTTTTCCAGTAAGAATATTTCAAGGTGCTTTGATAAATTTCTGGTAAGAAGGTTGTTTCATATTTAAGAGACTATGTCTTTAACAATTAAATGTGGAAATATTTTCAGTGGAAAGATCCATGGTGCAGATTTGCCTCCAAATAATCTGGGATTTGGGGAATCATATTTACATATAAAAAAAATAGTCATACATTAGTAGTTGGTGAAGCTGAGTAAAAACTATAAAGGTCCTAACTTGAACAAGTTGGTTATTAATATGATGAATATGGAATATATATTGAGGTGTTTCATCAACATTAAGTTGCTTAAGTGACAATCAAGATACTCAGATTGTACAAAATGTCTTAAATACTTTAAAATGATTGCCATGTTGTGATGTCTACAGTTTATTCTCATATGCATGAAGAGGAAAACACAAAAGAAAGCAAATGAACCAAACAAAATAGAAACAACTAGTAAATACAAGTGAAGGATAGGTACATAGTCACTGCACTATTCCTTTTACATCTTTGCCATCTGTCAGAATTTTAAAAAATGAAGTGTAAAAGTTAGCTGTTGATGCATGCATACTGTTAGGTTGATTCATTATAAATTTTGCAGTAATGAATGATCACCAACTAGACTCTTTAGGTCATTCATGAAGATTTTACTTTATTGAATGAAAACAAGTCTAATAAAAACAAGGAACTAGGGAAATCAGGTTTAAAAGTGTTTATGACTAAAACACATTTAGCTGTAACTTAATACTGTAAATTGGATGTAACATTAGCTGTGGGGAAAATTGCTGGCTATAGTGCAGAAGCCCGATTTCACACGTACATAACTACCCTGTTTCATTTGAAGGTCTTTCAGAAGACTGGGAGAAAAGTGAAAAATAAATACATTTTTTAAGTGTTTTAAGAAAGAGTAACATTGACTTATCTTAGAAACGTGTGGAGAACAAAGGTCTCAAACTTCTATCCAGTCCTTTAATAACATTTAATAGCTATATTTATGTCATACTTTTCGTAATCACAACTTTTCAGTTTTTAATGTTAAGTTTATCTAGTACTGTTAACCACTGCATTTAGTAAGGGAGACTGTAAAGGATGGGAAAGGTGGATCAAGATAAAAACAAACAGACTTCATTTCTGCTTATCAGATAATACAAAATATCCTTATCAGATAATACAAAATTCCATGACTGTGCTTAATCACCTCGAAGTCAACTACTTGCAAGACAGGTGACAAATGAGAAAAAAGGTTGAGAAAAATAAATGTATTACATGGAAAGATTAAGTCAGAAGTGACACCAGCAGTATTACATACAATCAAAACCTTTCAACTTTCATAATATGAAGTAAAATATACGCTCTCTTGTTTCATCACCTCTGAATTAAGTTGTTTGGTGAATACAGGTACTGTCAACTTGAAATATTAGCCATGATATATTTCCCAGTAATGAAGACCAAGACCATCAACCTAGATTTATTACTATATTCATGGAGATTTAACTTTATCTTGAGTAAGAACATGTCCCTATTTAGTGTCTAACATCTACAAACACTGTGCTTCTAGTGTTTGCGAACTTTCCTGCTTTATAGTTAACATTAACTTCTATGTTTCTTACCACGTATGGTAAAATATAAGTAGCAAGAAAAAGTTATAATGAATGTAAATAGTGGTAAATATCAGTGTTATCCATGCTTCCATAGTAGACAATAGAAATAAAGGTAAGTCTAAGGGGTTGGGGGTTGGGGGTAATGAACAAGACGACACTAAATGTCTAACAGTTAATAATTGGAAAATAGTGCCTGTAAGCTTCAGCCTATGAAGCGGCCGGGGCTAGGGATCACGGTTCGAGTCCCGCCTGGGGCCCGTAGTGAGACCAAGTTCCAAAAAAAAAAAAATAGCTGGGCGTGGTGGTGCGCACCTGTAATCCCAGCTACCTGGGAATTGCTTTGAGTCTGTGGTACCCCAGGCAACGTGAGCCTGCGGTTCCATGGGCAAAAATAGCAAGATCTAGTCTCAGAAAAAAAAAATCTTTTTTTATATGGGAAATATACATGTCTTGAAAATACTTTGAAACAAGACAACTTCCATGGAACTGAGTCTCCTTGAAACCAGGCAGATGCTCCCAAGCATAATGAACATCAAATAACAGAACAGAGTAGGATAAGAATGTGCACATACACTCACACACGCTGATACACAATGACTGGAGTCCAGTCAAAAGAGAAGGCAATGGGACATAAAACTGGATTGGAAGAACTCTGAATGACAAAACAAAGCAGCTCACATTTTGTTTCCCAAGCAATAGTGGAATTAAAATTTCACAGGGCATTACATTTCAGAAACAGTTAAAAATATAAGACAACAGAATTATGACATCCAAGAACCATCAGTGTCTAAATAAGTATTTTAGATCTTTACAGGATGCTTCTCCTCCCAGTTCGTATACCTCTACAAAGCCTTAAAACACCACTTATACTTAAGACAGAAAAGCAGTTTTACTACACCTAAAGCTGTTTGTTTGAATGAGTCCACATTTGACTGCATGCAGGTAACACACTTTTAGTATTTTAAGGCAATAATACAGAAATCTAATTGGCATTTTCACTAACTAGGTAGAAATAAGCATGTGTGCCTTTCATACACAATATCAATGTCAGAACTGGCCTGACATTAGCTGGAAATGAATGCTTTCTTTCATTGCTAAACTTCTGCTTAGGTCTTGTGACTAGGAAAAAAAAAACTTCTGTTATATAATTGAGTTCAATATTTATAATCATTGAAAAGGCAATTATTTGCTAGAAATTATATAAAATTTTATTTAGATTCATTGAAATTTAGAAAACTTCTTTAGAAATGTCATGCATAAATATACTGTTATGAATATAAAGTTGTTTATTACATTTACATTTGAAAAACACTAGAAAGCAAAATTTGTATTTTTCACTTTGAATAGAACTTCCAGAAATTTGCCATGAAATATTAGTCTCCTGAATCTATATCTTATTCTATTTTCCAGAATCCTAGGACCTATTGAACAACTCAAACTATCCTCCAGTTTAGTAATTCCTTCTCCCCTTTTTGTAACTTTCTGTTTCTAACAAGCTGTAAATTTTTACAAAAATCTCATCTCACTTTCAGTACCAGCAGGGCTGGTAATATTAAATGTCTGAAAATATTAATCTTCATAAAGCTCTAATCTTAAAAATAATCATAAAAAAATCTTTAATCACAAACTTTCAAGCATCCACTAAGAATCCTATTAAATGGTGGTTTAACATATCAATACCTTAAAGGGTGTTTATATAAAGCAATCATGAAGACGTTAATTAGGAAACTAAACTCACTTCAATTAGTATAGATTTAAATTGCTTGAGTACAGTGAAGTAGGTATAAATCTAACAAAAAAGATTCAAATAAAGGAAAAATCTTTTGTTCGTGGATAGAAAATAAAGAAAAAATGTCTAATCTTCCCAAGTTGACATAAAACTTTAATGTAGTTCCTGTCAAAATTTGAGCAAGAACTTGTAGATAAATATACAAGTATTCTAAAATTTATGTGGAAAAACAAAGGAATTGAAACAGCTAAAACAATTCTGAAAAGGGATAAACTGGGAGGATACAATTGACCTGACGACTTCCAAGATTTATTCTATATCTATAGTAATTTCAAGAATGTGTAGTATTTAACAAAAAATACTGAAAAGACACAACAAATATGACCATGAGTGAGGTACTTCTGATGTTTTCTTGCTTTCTGAAACAGTACACTATAAAAAACTGTATGTATACAAGTATGTAAGTATAATTTTCATACTCTATCTTTAAAGTGTTATTCTTAAGGACCCTGGCTCTTTTAATGTAAAATTTTTCAGATTTTGCAAAAGTCCTGCATTCTAAATTACTGCTGTACTCTTCTCAGATCTGACTAACGTGTGATTTCTAGATTAAAAACAGAATGCCTCCATAGTATAAATTAGATGCTCACCTGAAAATTGTTCATTAAGCCAAAGGCACAAGGATTGTCTTTATCACAGGAGGAAAAGTCAAAGTTTAATTTGCAGGCCGCAGAAGTACAGTTTGTCAGTTCTGTTACTATAGTGTCATTAACGTTCCCAGTTGCATCCCGAACAACACAAGAGCCTGAAGCATGATAATAGAGGTGAGTTTAATGTTTATTCCAAAATTACATACACCCATTAAGAAGCTATGGGACTAACTGCATATATATCTGCTCATGACAACATCCCCTCTTATTTACAATTAAGACAACTTTGTTATAGAATGAAAAAGCATCATGATCCCCAATATTTAAACAGCAAAATGGAAAATTACATGAATAATAGTATTGACAAACTTTAAAAACTTGTATATATAGTTATAAGATTATATGCTGCCAAATTATTTCCTGCCCTATTAAGATGTTCTTAAGCAAATATAACCAAGAAATTAAGTACGAAAAGTATAATATTTTAAAGTAATGAGACTACACTCCTCATTCCTAAAACTCTTCATCAATCTTTCAAGAGCAGTTTTTGTAAAATCATTTTCCAAAAAAAGTAATCCTAAAATCATTACACAGGTGAGAGGAAAACAGCGCTCGGTCTAGTTCTGCAGCATCCCTGCTTTTGTTTCATGTTGATTACTTTCAAATGGAATTGTTCTTGGTGAGTGTGGGTGGAAGGTTCTATTGATTTGAAACAAGTACATAATCACTGGTATACGTACAAAAGCAATTTCTACTGGCTCAGTTACAGAGTATTAGGGGAAAAGGGTCATACACATTACTCTCAGGGCTAGGAGAAAGAGAATGAAATGACCGAGGGTCAGTAATTTTAAAGGGTCAAATAAAAAGTGAAAATGTTTATCTGCAGCAACATAGTTTCTCTTTTTTTTTTTGAGACTGGGTCTCGCTATTTTTGCCTGTGGAACCACATACTCACGTTGCCCAGGGTACCACAGACTCAGTCCCCAGTTCCCAGCCTCAGCTTCCCAGGTAGCTGGGATTACAGGCACACACTACCATGCCCAGCTATATTTTTTTAGGACTAGTTTCACTACGTGCCCCAGGCGGGACTCGAACTGTGACCCCTGGCCCAGGCCGCAGCTTCCTAGGTTGTTGCTTACAGGCATGCGCCACCATGCCTGGCCCAACATATTACTTTTCAATGTGAAAGGTAACTAACTATAGGATTATTTAAATTAAAATTAAGTTTTTTCTATGAGTTTGTGTGTAACATATAAGCCTGCAAGGTATTTAGAACACAAAAATACTTTGCTAACATTTTATATATATAGATATATAAAAATGTGTATATAAACCCTTTGCCTTTTCAAAAGATTTATTAATTTTTTAAAATAGATTCTATTCCTTTTGTAAATATAAACTTGGACCACTATAATACTGATTAGAGAAATTTTAAAATTACCAGTAGTTTATAAAAAGTTATCATTACTTTCCCCTACAAAAAATATGACAAAAATGAAATTTTTTTACTGAAATATGATTGGAAAATATTCAATGGTTTTATTAATTTGGAGGTTGTGATTCTTTTAGGTTGGTATTAAACTAAGATTTAATCTTAGAGTAAGCTTAATGAACTGAACTGTAAAACTTGACTTTTAAAGCTTAGATATTGAGAACAAAGTTTATATTTCAAGAATATGTTTTTTGAGGTATATTATTTCATAAACTGTATGATACAAGAGAGAATTTATCTACAGTAATTGCATGAGAATTTTACGCAAATTGGGTTATGAGGGTTTGTGTGTATGTGTGTGTGTGTGTGTGTGTGTGTGAGGATAAGCATGTTTCAAGTTACAGAACCTGCAATTGTAAATACTATCTGTTAAAAGAATAAAATAAAACCATAACCCTCTTTGCCATGAAAACTGTTCTTTAAAGCAAGTGCAAATATGGGTTAGTTCTCTTTATTTGCTAAGCTTTGATTCCCTCTTTAAACACAGGGTGTCAGACTAGTTCCCCATTGCAATCCTTTCAAGTTCTAAAATGCTCTGAATATATGAATGCAATAAAATAGCTTAAAGTCATTTTCACTCAATTTAGTTACTTTAGCAAGACTCTCTCATTTAATAATGTCCCATTCAAAAAAACCAGTTTGTATGTAAAAATGCCAGACACTGCTTCATTGGCTTGCAATAATCTGCATAAGATTACATGAACATAATAACCAGTATAAATAAAAATATTAAGAAATTTATCAAAGTTACAGACTAAGATAAATTTTACATATGAACTTACTCAACATATAATTTAGAGAATTGAAGAATTTGCGCATAGGATTTTACACACTTTTCTAACTTACTGTAATTCATAAAACTCCTGGAGGAAAAACAATACAGAATTAGGTGGTTTAAAAATGTCCACAGAAAGTACTACTTTGTTTTAAAATGTTCTTAAATTACATATGTACCTCATATATTTTTAATGGAATATTCCTGAATTTAAAATTTATATGTCATGAAAAGAAATAATTATAGCATGGGTATTATGAAATGTCTGAAAACACACAGAAAGAAATTGTAAGGCTATTTACCTACAGATACTGCAATTCCTATGTAAACCACCGTAGTGATTAAAATGGCTAACAGTGTTCCTTTGGGTATGGCTGACTGTGGATCCTAAAAGACAAGAAGATTTTTTTAAGTCTAGTTTTAAAAATAAGTAGATACCATTTTAATATATAATTGATACAGTACTCTAATAATACTTACTGCAAGATCACCAGAGATATTTGCTCCAGCCAGAATACCAGTTGCAGCAGGAAAAAAGATAGCAAATACAGAAAAGAAAGTCTCATCTTCTCGAAAATCTGGTCCAAAGTTTTCATTAAATATTTCAGCTGTAGAGAATAAAATATTTTTTGGCAATTTGTGGACAGCAGATCAGATCATAATTTAGGTTGTGAATAAGCGGTAGGTAGGTATGATCCCTGACAGACATTTAATCACTTCAAGTATCTGGTAAACCCTTGAATATTTCCTGTTTCAAGAATAAGTCTTTCTCTTTTCTTATATGTGGGAATGATTTACAACCAAAACAATCATTTGATCAGAGTCATGACCTGTTTTATGCACCTTTATCAATTATGTTTCAAGCACCTATAACTTGACTTTAACCTATAGCCCAAGGTATGTTAAAGTAAGGATTAAAGCCCTCAAATTCAAAGGTCAAAGAAACAAGAAAGGATGTAAGAGACAATAATACCATCACATTAACATGGAACCATATTAATTTATCCTTTCAACTTTTACACTACCCTACAGTTTTCTATATTTCCTAGTGGTGAGGGTAATGCTTGAGAATATTTATCAAGCTTCAAGATAATTGCAGCTACAGCTCCAATAAGTATTGGTCCTTTCCAGTTTCATAAAGTTCCAACTAGTCTTACTTATTCAATCTTTTCTGTGAAGGAAAACAAAAAACAAAAAACCTGACACCTGACACTGAAAATTTCTCCATTCATCCATTCACTATTTGATGATCTACTAGAGTCATGTAGCATTTCAAAATGCTTTGTGATGCAACAGCAATAAAGCAGTCATGGTCTGTACCTTCAAAGAATTAAGAATCGCAAAAAGGAGCTAAGAAATAAGAAACAGGTCATTACCAACAGCAATTAAGTATATTATATAAACAGGTGATAAAGAATGAATGAGAAAGAACACAATTTAATTGTGCTTAAGAAAAGGCTAAAAAGATTTAACTAAGGATATAGCTGAAACTTGAGTAAGAATCAGCCCACCATGTGACGATCCAGGGAAGGAGTACCACTAAACGAAATGCATAAAGGTCTAAGGTAGCAAAAGGATTATCTCTTTTGATGAACTAAAATAGTGAAGAGAAGAATAAAATGAGATTGTACAAAATTTTACAGTTTAGATTTTACCCTAACTATAATGGAAAACCAAATTAGGCTCAGAAAGGCACAAATGACAGATGGGATTTGTGTGTGTAATTGAAAGGTAAGGGGTCAACTAGTGAATCAGTGAGACCAATTGGGAGGTTACTGCCACCGTTCAGTTTAGTGATGGGAGACTGATTAGAGAATGATTAGAAAATGACAGGAAACATTAAATGTGTGTTTCTTCCACTTACTGAGATGGAAAAAGTTCAGAAAGCAGTAAGCAGGAGACACATCACATAAGCAGTTGGATATACATGTATGCCTGCAGTTTTAAAGGACAAATTCTGAAAGAAAAAACTTGTCAGCCCCTTACTAGCACTTTAAGTCATGAGAACCACCATCTGCAAACCTGACATTCAGAGAATAGGAAAACGAGAAAAGGTAACAGGAGTAGTAAAGAGTGAGTGACCAGTGAGTTAGGTAGTTCACCCAATGCAACCTACCAGTGACTGAAACAAGAATAATATTCCAGGAGAATGGGACAACTAACTGTAGTGTCACTGAGAGGCAGTGAACTAAAGAAAAGCATATTTACTCAACTACTGTGTGGCTGTGATGTTGGCAGACGTAAGTCATATGGGAGGAGTAAAAGGGAATGAAATAAAACATCGGGTCAGATGATGGGGATACACTCTCAAAGTATTTCTCCATGGATTCCTTATCTATTAAAAAAGAGAAGGTGGCAACCACATACTAGGGAAGTATCTTAGGTACCCTACTATTCTGGCCAAGTCACTGACATCATGTGACGCTCCTGATGTGATGAACTGAGGAAAAAAACATCCCTTATGCAGAGGTTACAGCAAAAATGAATAACCTAAATCTATAGGGATGAACTGAATAAATCCAACTGGAAAGACATTCTGAAAATCAAGGCCCATTTTCTTGAAAAAGTCAAGAAAAGGAAAAGAAAAAGCTTGGTTCGGATTTAAAAAGATTGGAGATTATGTAATAAACCATTTAAAAGGAAAAGAAGTTGAAGAGACTTGATTGACAAGTAAATGAAAAATATGATCATGGAGTTGGATCTTGGAAGCAAGAGAAAAATTCCACAAAGCTCTTTACAGGGACTACTTGAAAAATCTGTACATGTAGTATAGGGTATGGAATAGCAGTGTGCTAAGTAAAATTCCTTAACTGTCCTTCTCCAAATATATATATGCTTAAAGTATTTATAAGTTAAGAATCAACATTTCTTCAAGTTTTCTGAAAGGATTAAGCAATCACAGTAATAATTATTTATGTAATGTGGCCCCCAAAAATAGCCTATTAAAGTGTTTATCCCGGTGAATCTGGGTAAATGGTATACAGAATCAGTTGTGTTCATTTTGCAAATTCTAACAGTGAAATTATTTTGAAATAAAAATTACGAGGTAAAAACTGATGTGTCTGAAAGGGAACTAGAGGTGGTAACAAAGAAAATAAAGGATAAGAGACAGTATTTTCAAAGATTTAATTTATCAGTTTGTATAGGAGAGTTTTTTGATGTAGAGATTCAAGGATTACCTAAGGACAACTATCTTTGAGAAAGTAAAGGAACTGGTATCCAAAACACAGTAAAGCACTGGCCTTTGTTGAAATAGATATGCATCTCATAATAGAAAGAAAAAGAAAGAAGAGAAAATGAATGCCCATATTAAGATTTTTTTTTTTTTGACAAATTCATAAAAATAATGTCAGGAAGGGTGGGGGGAGGTCGAATCCCAGGAATTACAAAGATGTGAAATTTATTTATAAATTTTTTTTTAAAAATATGCTGACATGTTTATGTTAAACATATGCTGACACCATGACCTTAGTATAACAAGAGTCAAGCAGTATCAACCAAAAGATAAAAATCATATTCTAACATACATATTTATCTAAGATTAAAATAAACCCAAATACACTATTTAAGTACAATTTATTATAATCCTAGATAACACAAGCCAGGCAGGGTGGCGCGTGCTTGTAAGCGACAGCTTATGGAGTCATGGTAAGGTCTGGGGACCGCAGTTTGAGTCCCGCCAGGGGCACGTAGTGAGACCTAGTTCCAAAAAAATATAGCTGGGTGTGGTGGCACATGCCTGTAATCCCAGCTACCTGGGAAGCTGAGGCTGGGGATTGCTTGAGTCTGTGGTACCCTGGGCAACGCGAGCCTGCAGTCCCACGGGCAAAAATAGCGAGACCTAGTCTCAAAAAAAAAAAAAAAGGTGAAAACTGTGGAAAGTTCTTGCAAAATAATACAAACTGTGAAATAAACTTTAAGTTGCAATTACAGTATTCCTAGTTGCCTTTCAGTCTCACATACCTTCAGACTGTTGTATTTAAAAATAAAAGATACTAAAAAGAAGTCGTATTATAGCAAAAGTTACAATTTCAGTTCAAACCTCAGATAAGAATAAACCACCTATCTTCAATAGCCCTTGGTTTTTTTCATACTGTTACCTTTTGTTGCTAATAAAATTGAAAAAAAAGATGTAACTAAATTTTCAGTCCTACTATAAAACATACAGAAGGGAAACAAAATTAAGTGAAACTTAACTACATAACAAAATATTTAAAATGTACTAAATTTATGTAATAGTAAAATGTCACAACACATGCAAAGATAATGTATCTTTTTTTTTTTAACTTACATTTATAACCAAAGAAACCTTTGGGCTTCTTGCTCTCCAATGGAATAAACGTTCCTATGACGAAATCAGCAATAGCCAATAGCAGAATCACCAATAGAACAATCTGAGCCTGGAATTTCAAACATACAAAATCAAATTCAAACATCTTACATATATACACTGATTCAATTACAACAGCACAGAACTTCCTGGTTTACCTAATACCTTAAGCAGTGTCCACTACAAGTAGGTGCTCAATAAATGTTTGTTAAATAAAGAACAATCATTTCAGCCTCATGTTATCATGCACCCGATTGCCAATTCATTTAACTGGGGAAAATGGATATATGAATTAAAGATTTGCAAGCCCTCCCACAAACCATAAAGCGCTATAAACTCCAAAGAACTGTAGGCTTTTTATCCTTTATCATTTTCAGTTCCCTCCACCATGCCAATAAAATTCTGCAATAGTGAGCTTATTGGCTACAAATTCAAGTTTTAGATCAAGTGCAAACAAAACAATAAATGTGACTTTTATATACAAATGACTTAAATGCCAACAATGGAAAAATAATTGAAATATTCCTAATTTTTTGATCTGGCAAGTATTTTCCATAGCTAATATGTAGTACAAATATGAAAGCTCATAACAATCTCTGAAGTAAACATGAAGAAACTTAGGACTCTGAATTCCTCAGTGGTATCTTTCTGGCTATCCATTGCTCAGGAAACCAGAAGTGTGTGCTGCAGCAGTCTCGGAAAGAGACAGTTTCAGTGCTCAACCTATAGGCTAACAAGACACTAAAGCAATTTCCCCCCAGAAAGAGTGATACTTACTAGCTTTGTAGCCATGATTCCTGAGCTTTCAATAGCAAGGAAGAGTAAGAGTAACTTCTCTAACCTTACATGCACATTAATTTGAAGTTTATTGTGACTGTATTTATTTTCACCTGGAACTTTAAATCTCAAAGTCAACAGTTTAACTGGATCCTGAATTTATTGCTATCTATAAATATTTCTTGCTGTCAAATAATAAATAACTATATAAACTTCTCAAATAATGGTCACTTAGGTAGCTTCGAAATCTAACACTATTATCTAAATTTAGTGCATCCCCAATACATGCTTTAAGAGTTTGTATACTAAATGATTATAGATTTCAATACTATCATTACTTACTTTTGCTTCCCATTCCATTCCAGCTACTGAGATACCTAAAAGGACCACCACTGTAATGGCTCCAATAATTCGGATATCATTGATGTCATCAATCATAAGTAAGGAATGTTCCTAGAAAAATAATTATAGAAATGAGCAAAAATAGTTATTAAAGATAAACTAATTCTTTTGGAGACATCATAGCGGCTTACATACAGAGACTGAGTAAATGTTTTTTATTTAATGAATACAAAAACCAAAGGAAAGGGATTTTTATTATTATCTATTACTATCCATTATTATCTATTACTAAAAGTGTTACTGAAGTAACTGATGACAAAAATAATCAAACCATTAGTACTACTGTATTTAAAGACCCAAATGAAGATTGCTAAAAAGCAAAATTAGGGTTTTTTAAAATTGCATAGCAGACATCTAACTTGAATCATTTGAATTAATAACCTCATGCTTTTAATGGTCTAAGAAATATACACTTTCACTTAATTGTCTAAAATCACACTGCACCATTCTATGCATGAAATTATTTATGGTTTAATATCAAGGACCATGAAAAAAAAAACATACTAAACAATGAGAATGTATAAACTCACAATGATTGTAACATTTGCTTACTTTTTCTCCATTCCTCTGGCCTGCACAGATAAAATGCCAACTTACGTGTTGTCAGTCCCTTTTATATTTTATTATTATTATTTTTTTGAAACTAGGTCTTGCTATTTTTGCCTGTGTAACCGCAGGCTCTTGTTGCCTGGGGTACCACAGACTCAAGCAATCCCCAGTCTCACTTCCCAGGTAGCTGGGATACAGGCGCACGCCACCACGCCCAACTGTTTTTTTGGAACTAGGTCTCACTACGGGCCCCAGGCGGGACTTGAACCGCGATCCTTAGCCCTGGCCGCTTCACAGGCTGAAGCTTACAGGCACGAGCCACCGTGCCTGGCCTTATTTTATTATTTTTTTTTAATTTATAAAGATTTATTTTATCCTTTTATATTTTATACTCTACTGTAGCACACACTGTAGTGGAAGAATAATTAATAATCTAATCTGAGGAACAACTACAAGTATACTTAAGGTTTTCTCTCATGTAATAACATTTAATCTTATTCCACTTCTACTCCTTTAACTACATCTCTCCAATGGCTCTTTACAAGCAAGTTCTCTTAAGAACTCCTGAACAGTATTATCAACTTTACGGCCAAAGGCCGGGTACGGTGGCTCGTGCCTGTAAGCTTCAGCCTCTGCAGTGGCCGGGGCTAGGGATCGCGGTTCAAGTGCCACCTGGGGCCCATAGCGAGACCTAGTTCCAAAAAGATAGTTGGACATGGTGGCACACACCTGTAATCCCAGTTACCTGGGAAGCTGAGGCTGGGAATTGCTTGAGTCTGTGGTACCCTAGGCAACGAGAGCCTGTGGTTCCACGGGCAAAAATAGCGAGACCTAATCTCAAAAATAAAATAAAAACTTTACAGGCAGCTATATTTAGATAAACTTCTAATTCTTCAAATTAGATGCCCCAAACTAAACTGTGCAGTGCTTTCAACTTCAGAATGAATGGCACAAGCTTCTTTCTAAATCCCCAAGTCAGAAATCTGTATTTGCTATCTTGCTTTCTCTTTCTGATTTCCCAAACCCCATTAATCAATTCTACTTATCCAACTTTGGAAAAACTGTCTCAAGTTCACTCAAATCTCACTAGCTCTACTGGCCAATGTTTGAATATAAGCCACTATGCCCTCTACCTCATGATAACTAACCCACCTTTTTTTAATATTGCCTCAGATTTCTACAATGATGCCTCAAATACAATCTTTACAGATCACAAACCTGACCAAGTCATGTCACCCAACTCCCATCAAGACCTAAATTTAACACTAAAGAAAACTCATCTGCACTGTTATATTTTTCTCATGTTATTTTTAAAATGCCAGTCACACCGTCATATTTCTAGTTTATTAAAAACAAAACAAAAATACATATCCTACTTTACCCTTTCCAGACCACTGTTTCGTTTTTTTTCTCTATCCCCCACATACGATGCCCCCCCCCCCATTCACCTGCGATTATCTTGATTCCATTCCCTGAAAACCCCTTTCTTAATTCTCCTCTTCCATCTTCATTCCTGGGTAAATAACCTCCTTTTATCTTACGAAGGCCCCCTACTCTTACTCTTAACCCCTCCCAACATTTGCGACATTCTATAAAAATGCTTTCCTTTGTTGATCAACCATACTAAACTTCTTGAAGGGCAAGTTTTGGGTCCACTTCCTACACTATATTTAGTACACCAAGTGCACATAAATGCACAATAAAGTTGTATTACAAAAGTAACTGCAAGAAAGGTGAATTACCTTAAGCAAGTCCACCACAGTTTCTGCAAATCCAACCACATACATAGCAACTGCGACAGCATTGGCAAAGGCGAAGATTAGGCCAATTGCACCACCAAATTCCGGCCCTAGACTTCTAGATATTAAATAATATGCTCCTCCTAAAGAAGAAAAAATATTGAAATTAGTGTTTTAAATGTCTAACAGTTCTTTTTATTACATAAGAATTCACAAAGTAATACTTATAACAAACAGTTAAATAAATTGACAAGTGGGTGCACATATTTTCAGGAACAAATACTCAGAATTCTTTACAACCCACTTTACTCCTTAATAAGTGATCAATATAGTATTCTTCCCATATCAAATATAAAATCCCATTTAATTTCCCCACTTTTTACTCTTATTCAGATAACAAGATCATTTTCTATGTTGTATTTTAAATCTTACCGTAACTTTTCAAATCAGAATCGATATGATTTCATCTACAAAAATTAGTAATTTTATGGTAATGTGACTAGTAGAGCAAAATATAAGTATCAAATGAAACTGCAGAGAACTGCAAAAGTTGGGATTTTGAAGAAAAAGGTGGTATTCGAGTTAATCCTGTCTATAACAGACTATGGCAGGCACTAAATGTATTAAGAAAAAGCAAGTATCTTTCCAACCTAAAAAATAAACTGGCATTATGGTTTTATCAAATACTTACAGTTACTGAGCTTTTTAAATTATAATTTTTTTCTGGCCTTTAGGGTATAATCAAAACTTAGTTGTAATAATACTGAAGTTATAGAATGCCATATGCATTTTTCTAGATACTGAAAAAAAATTAATTCTTAAGGCCTTAAACGAAATGTCACTGTCTATTTCTACTGTTCTCCCAGTATAAGACAGATGCAACAAAAATTTCTAGTTTGATAAAGCATGACATATGCAACTTTATTTTGGAAATACCTACAATAAGTTTTATAATTAATTCAACTAACTGTCTCAAAATACTCTAATACTTTTAAAATTGATATACACCAAAAATTAACTCATTAAAAAAAAAAGTTCATTTCATTTCATCAATTGAAAATTTTCAACATCTTGGAAATTATGAAGATAAAACTGCAACCTAACCATTTGGCATTTGTCCTGTTTTTGTTTTTGAGATGAAATACACTAAAAATTTGAATGAACTAGTGTCAAATTTTTTGTGCCAAAAGTCCTAGGATAAGTTCTGAAGATACTGCATCCCATTATAAGCAACTGCATAGTAAATACCTAAGATATTTTAGTTCTTCTCAGTCTTTTAAAAGGTACTTTCAAAGTTGATATAAATTATTTCATTTAACCCCAATATCAACAATGAATTGTACACACATACACAAATTTTATTGTAGTGAATATGCTACTTAGAGCAAGTGAACAAATTCCTTGAAAAATAAAACATGCTAGAGGGGAGCAACTGATTGCAAAACACTTTCACAGTGTGATAGAAATATTTTGCATTTTGATTGAGGAGGGAAGTGCACTAGAGTAGTTATCAAAACTCAAAGAAATGTCAAGTAAAATCTGTGCATTTCATTGCCTGTGAATTTTACTTCAATACTGACTTAAGCTATCAATCTACTGTCAAGAAATAACATTTTAAAAATTGCATCCCAGTCAAAATGGTTTAGCGAAATATTCAAACATGTCAGACTTCAAGATAATACAGCCCCAGCTTCTTTAGGTAGATTATCAGTTCATTGTTTACATAACCAAAGGAATTAAAAAAAAAAAAACTTTAGTGACTTTTGAGCTGAACTACACATGAAATTTTTAAGGCAATTAAAATCATATAAATCCTTTAAAAAACAAGAATATAACCCTAATTCAGGATCAGTAGCTGATATCTGCACAAACAGGCATAGCTGTAACCCAAACTCATCACCACATACCACGCTCTCTCCATCTCTTCTACTGTGATTCATGTGAAACCACCCAGAATCCTGCTGCTAGAAAGGATCTCACAGGTTATCAAGCTAAACTCATTTTATAAGGAATTAAACTGAGATTCAGAAGCTTAACTTCAAGCAATAGGAGTTAAAAGACTCAATGTGTTAATTAGTACTAAAAGTAAAATAAAATTAAAATGACACCTAACCTATGTCATACACTTGCTAAAAATTTAAAACTCTTTGGAAAAAAATAAAATTCTGTAATTGCTCTATTTTCAACTTAGGTGAAATACTAAAAGTCTTTTCCTTGTTATCTAAGACACAGAATTTCATGACTAGTAGAAGAGTTACGATGATTTTTGCCAAGTATCCAAAATGTAATGAAAAAAAAAATTGTATCCTGAAATGCTTCACTTTCTTGATGAGCTTATTGAGAACTGTCTAGCCATTGTTTTTTTTTTTTTGAGACTAGGTCTCGCTATATTGCCCGGTGGACCGCAGGCTCCTGTTGCCCGTGGTACCCTGGGCTCAAGCTATCCCCAGTCTCAGCGGCCATTGTTTTTATATAATGCATTATCAGAACTCTAGTGGCACAATCAGTGTGCAACAGTACTCAATGTTTACCTTCACTTCCTATGAAGAGAGTAGAAATGAACTCATGGTTAATCTGTGTGGTCAGGAGCAACAACCTCATATGTTAAATTACAACTACATTCACTAATTATCTTTGTGGAAAGTGGCACTATCAGATATAGCTATTATGAACACTCAAAACTGATGTAAATTATTACTATAAAAATAATGTATGCAAAGACAAAACTATAGGCAAAAGGCAGAGCAGTATTTACTTTAACCAGGCACACTCTGCATGTCTGACTAATAACTATGAAAAAAGACATCTCTTAAATTACATGTGCCTCTTAGGAGTTCATAAGAACTTTTTTTCTGTATGTATGACATGATAGATGTTGACTTATTTGCCAATCAGTTCACAATGTATCTAAGTTGTTACGCATATTGTTTACTTATTGTCCTAAGACTGTGTATCTTCAAGATTACATATTGATCTAAGCTTCTGTATCTGTAAGATTGCAGTTAACATAGATTAATGTTAACATAGATTAACATAGATTAATTATTTGAACTTTATTACAACTACTGTTCATCCTTGATAAAAAAATGAACAAGAAAGCTACTGCCCAATATGCTTTGGGTACATTGAAAGATCACATCACACCTGTGGTATAGGATATCCTTGATGCCTCAGGTATAAGTAAGATTCAAAATCAAATTTGGACATACTTCTTTATCAAAATGCAATTCTTTAAAAAAAGTGGTACACATCAGGTTAGTGATATAAAGTTCTAAGAGTTAATTTTATGTGCCAACTAGGTTGTGTCCTGATATACAGATATAGAGTCAGTCACACATTATTCTCAGTATTTCTGTGAAGGGAGCTTTCAATGAGGGTTAAATTTGGTGAACTCTGAATAAACTGCCCTCCAATATGTGCAGATGCCTCATTTAACAGGTGATGGACTCAAATAAAATGATAGACTTCCCCCTAGGTAGACTTTCCCCTAGGTAAGAGAGAATTCTGTAACAGATGACCTTCAGACTTGAACTGTGATGTCAGTTTTTTCCCCATCATATTTCTATACTGCAAATGAACAATTAGAAATTGAAAATTAAAATGTTGTATTAAAATAATAAGAACAAGAACTACTAATTATAAACTTAAAAAAATACCTTCAAGATGTATACTGACAACTTTAAACATACTAAAATTAGAGAACTTTGAGAAGTGGAAAGCAAAACATAATTAAGATTTTAACTTGCTCCAAACTGAACGAGAGAGAGAGAGAGAGAAAGAAAATAAAATCTTTGCAGAATATTTCACAGTATCTGACAAAGTGTTTCTAAAAAGGAAATGAAAGACAAAAGAACTGCCAAAACAATTTTGAAAAAGAACAAAGCTGGTGATTTCACATACCCAATTTCAAAAATTACTTCTACAGTACCCAAGATTGTCTGGTATTGGATCAAGGCTCAGTCCATAGATAATGAACCAGCACAATGTGAAAGAGACCTATACACTCGGTATATTATTTTCCCAGCTTTATTCAATATAGTTGACATACTCATTATATATAAGATCTAAAATGTCATCATTTGATAAACCTCTGTAATAAAATGTTCAGCAAAATAAGGTTTATATATCCTTCAACTAACAGAACTACCATTTTATTGTTATGGCACAAACATAAAAGAGCTACTCTCTAAGCAACTTTCAAGTATGCAATCAATACTGTTAACTCTACTCTCCATGTTGTACATTAGATCCCTGTAACTCCTCTTAGAACTCTATGTTCTGGTTTGTATCCCTTGACCAACATCTCATTTTTCACCCTAGATTCCATCTCTTATCAATCACTTTCTACTCTTTTTTGCTTGAGTTTGGCATATGAGATTATATACAGTGTCTTTCTTTGACTTATTCAAACAATGTTCTCAATGGTGCATGTTGTTGAAACTGGCAAGAACACCTTTTTATGGTCGGATAATATTCCAGTATAGAGGACCAGGCACAGTGGCTCGTGCCTGTAAGCTTCAGCCTATGAAGCGGCCGTGGCTAGGGATCGCGGTTCGAGTCCCATCTGGGGCCTGTAGTGAGACCTAGTTCCAAAAAAATAGCTGGGCGTGGTGGCAGGCACTTGTAATCCCAGCTACCTGGGAAGCTGAGGCTGAGGATTGCTTGAGTCTGTGGTACCCTGGGCAACGACAGCCTGCGGTTTCACGGGCAAAAATAGCAAGATCTAGTCTCAAAAAAAAAAAAAATTCCAGTTTACATGGACATACAGGTATATATACACATATACACTACATATTAAATATACAGTACATGTCCTTTATCCACTATCATCCATCTGCTTCCATGTCTTGGCTATTGTAAATAATGCTGCAAAAACAATAGGAGTACAAACATCTATGTGACAGTATCATTTCCTTCAGATAAATGCAAAATATTCAAGGCCGGGCATGGTGGCTCATGCGTGTAAGCTTCAGCCTATGAAGCAGCCGGGGATAGGGATCGTGGTTCGAGTCCCGCCTCGGCCAGTAGTGAGACCTAGTTCCCCCCCCCAAAAAAATAGCTGGGCATGGTGGTGTGTGCCTGTAATCCCAGCTACCTGGGAAGCTGAGGCTGGGAATTCCTTGAGTCTGTGGTACCCCGGGCAATGAGAGCCTGCGGTTCCACAGGCAAAAATAGCGGGACCTAGTCTCAAAAAAAAAAAAACCAAACAAACAAACAAACAAAAAATAAATGCAAGAAATTCAACTGCTATATCATATGATAGTTCTGTTTTAATTTTTTGAGGAAGCTTGATTGTGATGGTGATGGCTATCTATTTGTATGTCAAAAATTTCAGAACTTTACACTTAAAATATAAAAAAAAAATCTATTTAAACTATGTTTAAAAAAATGTGAACAATATGAAATTAATTTAACTGTGAAATTTTTTCTGGAGGCTGACATAGCTTTATGTCTTTAATATTTAAGCTATTTAAACAAGTATTTTTAAAAATTAAAGACTGGTAAAACTGAGAAAAACCTGTCAAAAATTATTAACAACCACTTGCAGGATTCACGAGTTACTTTTAATATAAAAAATGTGTTTTAAAATCTCACAATTAACTGTTATTAAAACTGCTCTTTCTTTTTTTCTTTTTTTGAGACTAGGTCTTGCTATTTTTGCCTGTGGAACGCAGGCTCACGTTGACTGTGGTACCACAGACTCAAGCGATCCCCAGCCTCAGCTTCCCAGTAGCTGGGATTACAGGCACGCACCACCATGCCCAGCATTTTTTGGGACTAGATCTCGCTGTGTTGCCTCAGGTGGGACTCGAATCACAATCCCCAGACTCTGCCGCGACTCCATAAGCTGTTGCATACAAGCGCTCCACCATGCCTGGCCCTAAAATTGCTTTTAATAGCTTTTGCAAACATTTCACTGAATTAAAAAGCTATAAGAAGTAGCAATGGAAGTTAAGAACTACGGAGCTGAATTCTAATTTATAGTTTAATCCCTTGCTTGTTGAAAAGAGAAACTAATAAAGTCACATATTACACTACACAAAAATACTGACAATCAATGACAACCTGATTTTGTGAAACAGAAAGCACTTTACATCATTTACAAAGTGGGATCCTATGGCATGAAAGAAGTTTTAAGATGAGAAGGAAAAGGATAAGCTCAACCAATTTCTCTCTCTAAACACCTGATACAGGTAAACTTTTTTATAGAATATCACATATGAATCTGCAAATTAGTTGAGAAGGATGTAACAGGTCAATTTTTTTTTTTTCAGTTGAACTGTGATAATGACTTTACAGAATCTGGGAAACATTTTCTCCAGGGATTGAGCTTTTGTCTGGAATGAGCTTTTGTTTGAACTTTTGTTTGGAAAATGGAATTTTATATATGTTTTCATGGACTGCAAGATCATTCTCCTAGTGTCCTGGACGGTCTTCCTAAGGATAGTAAAATCTTCCAAGGTAGATTTTTAGTGACTCCAATGAAAAGGGCTTCAAATCTGAGCTCAACTGATAGAGATTCAGAGTCCCAGGTCTAATTCACACAAGCTATTAGATCAGGGCTAAAATATTCTCCCTAAACTTTCCTCAATGGGGTGAAGAGGTTATATCTGTACAATCAATGTTGACCAAATGAAGGATGCATATTACTAACCCAAGGGCTAAAGCGTGGCAGAAGGTCAAGGGGGTAACCCAGTGAAGAAAAAAATCTTTCTTGTGAGCAAATACATTAAATACCCTAGATAATTTAAAGTGTATGTGTTTGCATATGAAATCAATATAAAACTTTCTATTTCAACATACTAGTTTAAAAGTATCCAGTGCCAACATTCTTGCATGTACAGACTTCATGTTTTGTTTTTTAAAGATCAAAAATATAGATTTAAATTCTAATGTTTTTAGTAACAGTGATACAATTGAAAAAATTTAATTTACCTCCTCGTACAAATCCATTAGTAGCTATTGCTGAAGTAGACAATCCTGTGATGGTTGTTACAACAGTGGCCATTGCTATTACAAGAACTGACAGACCTTTAGAAGAAAAAGAGAAGAGACTCTCAATAATCATTTAAGGCTGTGTATATCTAAACCATTTAAATGCCTACCTACATACTAAGTCATCTACCATGGTGTTCTGAATTTACATTATAATCTTGTTTTGATTCCATTTGAGGAAAAAAATGCAATAAAAATTTGAAAACCAGTAACATTAAGTCAACAACCTAATACACAAGAGAGTATGTCTTACATTGATTCTAACTACTTAACATTTACTAAGTTCAAAATCTAGACATACAATTGCTTATTTATAAGCAATTGCTTATAAATTGTATTTATATACAATTGCTTATTTATTTATTTAAATTGCTTATTTATTCTCAAACAGTTTGTGATTTTACTTACCTATTCCAGCTTGACCTACAATCCATGATAATCTAATGAAGAGCATCACACCCCAAATATTTAACATACAACGTACCTATGGAGGAAAAAGAGGCCAAGATACAGATGAAAAAAGTAATCAAATATATAAGTAATTGCTCAACTGATCTAAAATAATATAACACCATAAACTATACAATGCAATTTTAAATATAACTCTAATAGCACCCTTTTCTTAACCATTTTTAAAAGAGCTAATATATAGCATATATCTGAATTATATACATCGTTGTAAACCAAAAAAGTGAATGAAAACTTCAAAGGGAGCTGGTATAACTAAGTATAATGGGATACATGAGTGTCTGTATGTACATGCCATCCATTCATCACAATTTTCTGAAGCAACAGAACTGAGTAAGATAGAGGAATTTTTTTTTTAAGATTGTAGCTCTAAAAGAGATAATTCATGATATCTTTTATCAATGAAATTAAGTTTCATATTTGCTTATTCTTTTATAACACCCTCATGTCCTGATTTAGAGTGGCTTAAGTCACATAATATATGTCACAACAAAATACCAACTGCTCACACAGCTTTCAAAAATCTCATTTTTAAGATAGTTTCTCGAATTAATATCTACTTTGATTTATTGTGCTGATGACTGATGACAGTCATCTAAAATACTAGAGTCTATATAAGATTAGGCAAGGAATACTACCTGGAATTTCACACTGACCCTACTGATCAGGCTATGAAGTGGTTACTTCTCCCCTCAATACCAATGCAACTCAAGTGAAAGTATTCCAATGAGAGGTCATTTTAGTTTGTCTACTCAACCGTTACTATCCCAACATGGAAATATATTAGTAAATACGGAACAAAATACATGTTTCTAAACCTGTTTTAGTGATGGTCAATGCTTAAGAATATAACTTCTTTATTCTATTTCATGTTAACTTCCACACATTTCTCTTCAAAATATAATGTGGTTTGGGAAAGGGTATAGGCTTATTTCAACTCTATTGCTTGTTCAGTTTTCTTATTCTGGCTGTTAAAGTTTCAAACTGAAATGTGGGAATATGTAAGATTTACAAGCGGTAATATGATTTAGAGGTAATCAAGCATAATTTCGTTACCAAATATATTTCATTACCAAATATTAAAAGGGTTAATATCCGTAATAAAAGAAAGTGCAGGGAAAGAGGAGGATAAGTAAAAGTTGTTATTTATTTGGTCTTCTATAAGCCTTAAATAAAAGCATTTAAAAAAGAAAGATTATTCTTAACAAATGACAAAGATATTAGGAAAATTTTTTAAGTAGAAATTCTGGGCCAGGCATGGTGGCACATGTCTGTAAGCGGCAGCCTAGGAAGCCGTGGCAGGGGCCCGGGATCGCAGTTTAAGTCCCACAGGGAGCACATAGCAAGACCTAGATCCAAAAAAAATATATAGCTGGGCGTGGTGGTACGCACCTGTAATCCCAGCTACCTGGGAATTGGCTTGAGTCTGTGGTACCCTGGGCAAAATGAGCCTGTGATTCCACAGGCAAAAATCGCAAGACATAAACTCAAAAAAAAAAAAAAAAGGAAAAAGAAATTCTGTAAAGTTAAATCTACGTGTACATACTAAAACACCCTTGATCCAGCCGAATTTCACGACTCCTTTGCTTTCCGCAGTGTAAGTGACCACAGCATCTCTGGTTGGAGTACTTTCTTCCCCATTAGCAAAGCCATCCTCAAAAGGCTCCTGTGGTTAAAAAAAAAAAGTGAATATTGAAGGTTTAGGACCATGTTTAGAACAGAGTACGAATTTCTAAGAACCAAGAAATTCTTAATATTTTCCCGAGGAAAAGTTAAAAGAACAAGTGGAAGTGCACCTCAACTATTGAGTTCTAAAAATTTAAACCTTACCATGCCAGTAAGCACATACATAATTTCAAATTTTAATTATATATTTGTTGTATCTGGAGAACATAATGAATTACTATTTGCTAAGATAAGCTAGTTATATAAGTCATTCAAAGATATCTCTTGAGCTACATTTTCACACTGACTAGTTAAAATCTCAACTTTAACCATCTGAAACTTTGCTTCATCGCCAATGACTACTTTTCACTTAACAGATCATGACAGGGTTCCCAAGATTCACTCATAACTCCTTTATACTTGGTCCTTATCTGTATTAGTTATGCAGCGCTCTATGGTCTTTCCTTGAATATTTCCACAAATACTGTTTCCTTCAGCAATTTTTTTTTTTTTTTTTTTTTGAGACGAGGTCTTGCTATTTTTGCCCGTGGAACCACAGGCTCTCGTTGCCCGGGGTACCACAGACTCAAGCAATTCCCAGCCTCAGCTTCCCAGGTAGCTGGGATTACAGGCGCGCACCACCACGCCCAGCTATTTTTTTTGGAACTAGGTCTCGCTCTGGGCCTCAGGCGGGACTCGAACCACGATCCCTAGCCCCAGCCGCTTCATAGGCTGAAGCTTACAAGCACGAGCCACCGTGCCCAGCCTCCTTCAGCAATTTTTACATTTCATTTCTGAATCTATTTTTTTAGACTCTATTCTTTCTCTCCCTCCTTGTCGGTGGTTCTCAAGTTTTGTTCTGTCCCAGATATCCAAGGCACAGGACAAATTTCCATTAACAGTGTCTTAAACAGGTCATAAAGAGTGAAGGAGATGTTGTAAGACAGAAAATAAAATATTTCTAGACTTAAACCCAAAATATTATCCCATACATGTTCTTCTACCCCTCTCTCCAAAGCAGTGTACAAAACAGAGCTATATATCAAACATTCATTCTTTAAATGCAGAAGAGAGAACTAAATTAAATATTCAATCCTGAAAACTGCATTTCCAACAGTACTTTTTCTAAATTAATTTTCAATTGCTCATACCCTCTAGTGAATTCAGGATATATTTTTTCCATAGATAAGCAGTAGTACCAAGTAGAGCAAAATTTATGTAAAAATCCAATTTTTCCTTTCCTCCTTTGAATAATATCTATTAGACAAGTTATCTACTAGAAAAGTATTTCTAAATAGAAAAAGTTATGGTGAGTTGCAATAATTTCTGTAAGTATATTTCTTGAAGATTATTTTATCTAGGTTTTTTGATAATGTTGAGAAAGGGGGGGGGGCGGACATGGTGGGGCATGCCTGTAAGTGGCAGCCTAGGAAACCACAGCCAAGGCCAAGGATCCCTGTTTGAGTCCCACAGGGGGCACGTAGTGAGACTTAGTTCCAAAAATATAGGTGGGTATGGTGGTGCATGTCTATAATCCCAGCTACCTGGGAAATTGAGGCTGTGAATTGCTTGAGTCTTGCCAGGCAATGCTGTTCCACAGGCAAAAATAGCGAGACCTAGTCTCAAAAAAAAAAAAAGTTATAAAAGGACTTTAATGTTAACCACTTCTAATAGTTCATAAACATTTAAAGATAAATCCTAAGAAAAATTACAATTTCCCTAATAACCTAGTTTCCTAACTACCACTACTGTATCAAAGATTACTATACTGCCAGGCATGGTGGCTCGTGCCTATAAGCTTCAGCCTATGAAGCGGCTGGAGCTAGGGATCACGGTTCAAGTCCCACTTGGGGCCCGTAGCGAGACCTAGTTTCAAAAAAATAGCTGGGCATGGTGGTGCGCACCTGTAATCCCAGCTAGGCTGGGGCTGAGGCTGGGGATTGCTTGAGTCCGTGGTACCCCGGGCAACGTGAACCTGCTGTTTCACGGGCAAAAATAGCAAGACCTAGTCTCAAAAAATCAAAACAAAACAAAACAAAAATATGCTATACTGTAAGAGGCTCACAGTATAGAGAACCAACCATCCCACTCAATTGTTTGACTGTAGGATATTTACAGTTCTTTTCACTTAATTTATGAGATACTTTAAAATACATAACCTTCAAATATTATGAGAAAATGTGCCTAATATATTCAACTAGAACCCTCTCCATCAAAAGAAAACCAAAGATGTGTGTGCTTAATTGGGCTACTTTTTTCAAGGCTAACTACTGATGTGGGTGTCTTTTCAACAATGCAAAAGCATGCAGGCATCCTAAAATTTCTGACGTGGGTGATTATCAGAATTCCACCTCAAGCTGAAAATCTAGCAATTAACAAAGCTAGTTTCTACTAAGCTGTATTGAATAATGGCAGCTAAAACAAAGTAAGGTTTTCCAGTGTGTATGAAATAATCTTTGGAAATTAAGATGGAGCCACATAAAGTTAGTCTTCCTCATCATGTTCTAATAGTTATTTGAAAATGTGTTAATAAAAATTATTAATCTCTAGAATACAAAAAGTTAAATATCAAATATTTGTTTTTATTTATAGCTTAATCAACATATTTATATAGTCATTTTGGATTTGTCACTATTATGTAAAATAAAAAACACATATTGTTTCTTCAACATATATTCACTTCGAAGAAGCAAATTGTGATACATGGCATTTTGTCCATAGACATAAAAAATTACCAAGAAATTTTCACAATTCCTATTATAATGTGAAGATATGTAGTCTTCAATTCACCTACTATTTTCACAAAAATTATGGGTTTATGTTTCCTGGCTTTTGCACAGATCATAATGATTTTTCAGGATCATACCGTATTAAACGAAGGAGGCTAAATTATTTATTTGCAGAAGTATTTTTTCCGAAAACAGCATTGTGATTGTGAATACCAAACAGGTATTCAACAGGTTGAAACAGGTTGAAAAGTGCAAAGAACAAACAGAGCAATGAAGAAAAGACAGAGCAAACAACACTAACCCTCAGTGACAGGAAGAGTGTCTTAAATTAAGATACTGGTAAACTAATGCCAGCTTGAAAGGAATTGATTATTGCAGTTAGACATGTTGAATGTGAGGAGCCATGAGACAGAAATGTCTATCAGGCAGCTTAAAAATTCATGATTGGAACTTAGGAGAGGGGCCAGGGATAAAGAGCCAGTGGGTGAAGCTATGGAAACAGAATGAAAAGAGAAACTTACAGAGATAAAACAATGAAGAGTTGAACATTTTTCTGAGGACAGAAAATACAAGAATGAAAGTCAGGAACTCTAATTTCCATGGTTACTATTTCTTTGTAGGGATTAGAAAAAGAGTACTTTTACACTATGAAAAGTCCTTTCTCAAGTAGATCATATTTCTACCTCAACTTGATCCATCATTTTCTTTAAGCATGGTTAACTTTTATGAACACCCTTCCCCAAATGACTAAACAAGTTCCTCAGTGTACATCAAGCTGGCTTCACCCCATGATACTAAAATAGTTTTATTAAGACATCCAAAGATTTCTCTGTTGCTAAATATCCTTTCTAATTTCAGTTCCTGGCTCGCCAGACTTTTTAAACCACATGATACCAATGAACTCTTTCTTGAGTCATTTCTTGAAATACCATACTTTCAATCTCTTTAGATGTTAAAAGTTCTTTCAACAGCTGGCTCTACTCATCTCCCTTTTTCCTGTATATTTTTATATGGTCATATGACCAGGCCCAAATTTTAAGAGAGAAGGTACATGATGACTTGTGTTCATTTCCAGCAAAGACCTCTGATTTTCAGTCCTGTATATAAATATAAATGCCACTTTTCTTTAAAAGAGAGGGCAAGTTTATATTTTTTTATTGGGCTGTAATTACTGAAGGTTTTCATGAACACTTAACCATCAAAAAAGTATTTGACCAGAAAGATAAATGATCAAAATCCATTTTAAAAATCCTTTCAATGAAACCACATTTTAGATGTACATCTCAATACACATGTGCCAAACATTTGCAAACTTGTTTCAGCTTCTAATATCTGAAATTGAACTTGCCATTTGATTCACTGATTTTTTTTTCTTCTTTCTTTTTTGAGACTAGGTCTCGCTATTTTGCCCATGGAACCGCAGGCTCTCGTTGCCCGGGGTACCATGGACTCAAGCAATCCCCAGCCTCAGCTTCCCAGGTAGCTGGGATTACAGGTGTGCGCCACCACACCCAGCTATTTTTTTGAAATTAGGTCTCGCTACGGGCCCCAGGCGGAACTCGAACCGCAATCCCTAGCCCCGGCCGCTTCATAGGCTGAAGCTGACAGGCACGAGCCACCGTGCCCGGCCTGATTCACTGATTTAAATTGTCTTTTCAGTAATCCAAGGAGTATTTCAATTCTGACCAAAGGAAAAACACTACTTAAAATCACTGACTTGGTTTTAAGATCTCTCCACAGCTTCTGTACATAATCTACAAGCACATCCTCCCACTCATTCACTAAACAAGTACTAATAAATTTTATCAAGTACTAGAAATAAAAGGTAAATTTTCTTCCTTAAAATTGGGGCATTTTTGACTATACCAAGGAACTGCTATATGTGTAGAATCCAAAAAAGACTGAATGCTTTTCCAGTAACACCATTTCCCTCCTTTTAAGCAACCATATCTCTAAGATACAATCAATTTCTTAATGAGTAAATGGAGATAATCCAGATAATTTGTTAAACTGGTACCACTCCCCAAGTTTTTAGGCTCTTGGAAAGATCAATTTGCAATAGGATAGCGCTCATAGCATTTCAACCTCCAGAAGAAATTAGTGAGAAGTGTATTCCCAGGTGGTCTGGCTTTTCCATGCCCAGTTACCACCAGAACAGGTTACACTCAGATGACCCTATCTTGATGAACAAGGGCAGCTGGTGTCCCTGGACTCTGTGAACTCAGTGCCCAGTCAGTGCTGCTCTTGTAGCACCTGCTATATAAATCTTGGACCCATCAGACTGCAGGAGGACCAACTCTCGTACTTCTCAAAATCCCTCCAACCCTCTTATAACTAGGAATCTCCCCTGTTGTTCACAAATATACATAGCATTACATCTGATGGTACTTTACAGATCCACTGAGATACTATGCTTCTGGGTAAAAGGTCCATTTATGTAGAAGAACAAAATTTGCTTTTAGCATCACTTCTGAAACTAGAAAATGCTTCTAAAATTAGCATAAAATTTTATAGTTTACATGAGGACCTCATAAGATATTTGTTTAAAAACAAAATAAGTATGATTATGTACTGAGGATGAAGAAAAGTTACCAAGGAAGATTTGATATGAGACTACTTTTAGCTTGTCAGTAAGAGAAAGCTATCTGTACTGGCTAATCACTTTCGCTTGGTCACAAAATATGGGTCTAACAATTATTTATTCTGTGCCAAGTGAGACTGCATTTTGATCTATGAAAAAATTAAGAATCTAAATCATATTTGATAGTCTTTTTGTACAGTAAATCAACCTTACCAACAATCTAAAGTAATAAACAACATTAAGACAAAAAGAATGGCAGATGAGAAGGGAAGGTTGGAAATGAAGTGTAGGTATACGGGTTTTATTTTTTTTAAATCACATTTAACAAGTATTGGGCCGGGCACGGGGGCTTGGGCCGGGCACGGGGGCTCGTGCCTGTCAGCTTCAGCCTATGAAGCGGCCGGGGCTAGGGATCGCGGTTCGAGTCCCGCCTGGGGCCCGTAGCGAGACCTAGTTCCAAAAAAATAGCTGGGTGTGGTGGCGTGCGCCTGTAATCCCAGCTACCTGGGAAGCCAAGGCTGGGGATTGCTTGAGTCTGTGGTACCCCGGGCAACGAGAGCCTGCGGTTCCACGGGCAAAAATAGCAAGACCTAGTCTCAAAACAAAAACAAAAACATTTAACAAGTATTTGTTGGTAAAATCATACAGTGGGCAGTGATATGGTAGAAAATACAGAAAGTTTAAAATAGACAAAATGTTTACCCATTCAAGTCATGCCCAATTTCTAATTATTCTAGTAGACCAAATCATTTAAATAAGAAACAGTGGTCACTATAGCCAAAGAACAAGTTCAACATTAAGAAGATCCACTCCAGATCCCAATAATCCCCTCCAGAAGTAATTTTAAATTCCAATAGGATTTAAAACTAGCCTGCACTAAATGAAAAACTAGGTGGAAAAAGCCTATGAAGCAGTGTAAAAAGCTGCACTAGCAGTTAAAGACATTTTATTTCTATTTGTTTCTAAACAATTCTCTATTTACCTAACAAGGGTTGATACTCCCCCCACCCTCAACCCACCAAGGCTTTTAAAAAGTTCAACATAAGTAACAAAATAATTTCTTTTTGCATATGGGGGGAGGGGAGGATGATGTGAGATCTAGCATAGAATCCAACCCAGTTCAAGTTTATTACTAATACCAGATTTTTTATAACACAAATAGCAGTTTTTCTGTCATCAAGGAATAAGCTTCTTATATACTATAATTGCACATTACCCTAAGTCTATGCACCTAAGTTCTGCTAAACTGTGAATTCTTAGCTGGTGAGACCATCATATTCTGTCTGGTTTACTTAATAAAGTCACCATTTATTAAGAGCCTACTGTGTCAGACACACCCCCTACATGCTTACATGTCCTATTTACCCGAACTGGCACATCTCTGAAAGGTAGATATTTTCATCCCCACTTGAAAAATGAAGAAACATCTTTTTAGCTTAGTTTACCCCAAATCATGAAGCTACTACTGTTGGAAGACAATCTGCCAAATGACAGAATTCCATGTATTATAGCAAGTCAAGGGAAATTATTCTAGGTATCTAGTTTGAGCAGGGGGGGGGGAGGGCAGAAAAAAAAAAAAAGGTCAAATCAAAGAACACAGCAAGTTTTCTTGCTCACAAATTTCCCAATTTTTCAGCTATTTTGCCACTTCACTTTATCCTTACCTTTCCTTCTTCTGCTTCCCAGTCTAGAGAAACAAAAACTTGTACTTATAAAAACTCCTTTACTCAAATATTCCAGTTCCTACTAAATTCTTTCTTCTCTTATGTGTTTTGTCATTGTAACATTCTGACTCCTTGATCCATAGTTATATCCATTCCTCTTAGGAATGCTAGAAAAATAAAATTGTCAACAGAAGTCTTCAGATTCATCAACAATGCTTTGTTACCATGCAGAATAAGATTTTATATTAAAGAAAATGTAAATATTATTATGAACTCTTTTAGAGTTTTCTGTATTTTTCTAAACTAAACCATTTTTCTATTTCTTGAATAGAAACTTTTCTTGAATTTTTTTATTACTCTCATGCGTCTTTTTTTTTTGAGACGAGGTCTCAGTTTGTTGCCCAGGATTATCTAGACCCCACAAACTCAAGTGATCCCCAACCTCAGCCTCCTGGGTAACTGGGATTACAGGTGTGCACCACCATGCCAGGTCTCAAGCTCCTACTCTTTAAAGTAAAAAACTGAAAGACTTCTAACTAAAATATTTATTGTAATATTCCTTTATGGCTGATATACTAATTATAAAGATGCTTTTGGGGATTTTTGGTTTCGTATTTCCTCTACCTGCAGCACACTTTGAAGATGATTGCCACCGTTATCTTTCAGGTCTCAGCTTGAAAGTAGCACCCTACTTTCCAGACCATTCTACATGGTTTCCCACCAATGTCCCTTATCACAGCATATATCACACTGTAACACTTAATTTATGTACCTATCACACCTTCAATATGAATTAAAATGGAAGATTCTCAAGAGTCAGACCTTTCCTTTTATTCTGTCACATGAACGGCAAAAGAATAAAGTCTTTGTGGACAAGTATAAGAGTAGAAGTAAAATTCAAAGTCTGCTCTTGACTCAGATCTAGATTCAAATTACTCTCTCTGCTACACAAACTCTGGCCAATTATTTAACCCCTCTCTCAGTTTACATATGTGTAAAATGGAGATATCATCTATCCCATAATGTTTGAGAAGATGCATATAACAAAAAAATCCTGGTGAGAAAATAAGTTGGTAAAGAAACTCTGAAAAACAAGACAATAGGCATCATCATAAAAGCCAAATATACGCATGCCCTTTAACCCAGCAATTCTGCTCCTAGGTATATCCTTGGAGATATACTATCACTTATATGAAGCAGGATATTTGTATAAAAATATTCATTTCAGCATTGTTGAAAAAAATGGAAAATATCTCAACATCCTTAACTGCAGGATATAATGTAGCATATTCATAGAGTGGAAACTAGCAATAAAAAATGATTTATAAATACATGTTTATATGTATAAGTACATACAAACAAAGATGAAAACTAAAGTTTTACATACAGAAATAGAGATGACTAATGCCACTAAAAAAAGAAAATGATGCAAGGAGATAATCAATAATCACTATTAATTCAGGACAGTGATTACTTGGTGGCAGAGGGGGTAGAGGAGAGCAGGGAAAGGAATGATAAGGAGATGCACAAAGTTTCTGAGATGCCTGGAATCTATTTCTTAGTCTGGATGGTGATTTCATAGGGTATTCACTATACGTCTATATGCATATAGGGCTCATATATTATATATTAATCTTTGTTTTCCTCTTTGCTATAAGCCACAATAAGTCTTTTAAAACTAAGCTTAAATAAGATAATATAAGTAGACAAAAACTCCAACAAACAAAAATTCAAGATCAGACAGCTTCACTGACAGTTGTACCAAGCATTCAAATACCAATTCTTCTCAAACACTTTCAAAAAAAAGGAAGGGGGAATGATTACAAACTCATTTTACAAGGCCAGCATTAAGCTAGTATCTAAACCAGATAAGTATACAGACAAGAAAATTACAGGCAATAACCTTAAAACCTAAAAACTTCAAAAAAAAAATCAGCAAATTCAATAACACATTAAAATGATCATAAAATGATCATTAAAGTTAAAGTTCACATGTTCATGTGAAATGATTTTCAAGGAAGCAAGGATAATCGAACATCCAAAAATCAATATGACATAGTACATGAACAAGACAAAAATAAATGCTACAAAACACTATTAACCTAGACTCTACTACAAAACTTCTTTTGCCTGACACTGTCTGAACTTAACACTGTTTCTGCTAGGATACAACAAAAACATGGACCTTCATATACAAATAAGGCATTGTCATTCTCTATGACAGTGAAGGATTTATCACCTACTCCATCAGCAAGCCAATAAGGTGTATAGAACATGGCCTTGATGAACCAAAGCACACGACTACAAATATTTGCCAATTCTCTGGCACTGAAAATTTGCTGAACAAAATTTGCTTCATCCCTTTGTTAAATCCTTTAGTGGCAACTGATTCATATTTTACAGTAATGTCAGTTAGGATTAATGTTAGATTCCACAGTCTGAGAATAGAAAAGGTTCTGAGGCCAGCTTTATTTAAAGAAATAAAATCACTGTTAAGGACTGTTGAGCAGTGGGATCTTTATTTTAGGACACTGTTAATACACAAGAATTAAGTACTCCATTGATAATCAACTGTCTATTGACTTAAATAAACCCAAAATTACACTTGAAAAATGTTAAAGTACACCAAAAAGTTATCTAAATTTTAAAAACAAAAACCTGAACTAAAAGTATTACTAAAGATGGTTTTAAGATATGATTTTCTCATGTATTTTAACAGCATTTGTTTAATACTACAGTAAGCCAAAGTGTTAAATTAGTATCATCAAACAGCCAAATCAGGAACTAAAAATGAATGCCTACATATGCAAATTTAGATACTAAAGTGGCTGGGTTTATTCAAACAAATTTCTTATCAAGTTCTAGCCAATTATATCACCCCAAAGTTACCAACATTTCCAATCCGTGCTGTCGGTGATTGGTGTACTCAGCGTAATGCTCCCCATACAGACTACTCTTTCAAAACAAAGTATTGTTTAACAGGAATCCAATCTGTTCTGGTTAACAATGCTCTATTAATATCCAGTGGCATTAATGCAAAACTCAGAACTCAAGTACCAGAGATAAAAGTGGCTAGTGTGACCATGTGACTTTTACCATGAACCAAATCAGAACTGCTGATTGTACTCAAAGTATCAAAGAATGTTGCACTCTACCTAAACCCACCATGTTCACTAGCCATTCAACACTGAGTCATTGCAGAATACATGATGCCTGTGTTGTTTCAAATACCTCATCGCATGCTATTGTCAAACTAGTCTGCGATGACATTAAAATTCAAATCACAGAAAACTCTATGTGATCTACATTTCAAAGCTTAATCTTTAAAGTAAGAACCAAAAGTTGACTAAGAATGTACATAAATGCTAGAAGCACCCTTATTGGTAAAATACTTATTGGTAGCAATACATAGAATGACGTGATAAAAGAAACTTCATTTGAAAAGAAACTACACAAATGATAGCATGCATGCAGTTGGTATTTCAGGATTTCTCACACAAAAATGGTATTTCTCACTATGAACGATTATTTCTCCCATTATTCTATAAAAGGAAATTGAGGATTAGAGGTTAAGTCCTTTTACTAAAGATAACACAAGTATTAAAGTTGAAAGGCCAAGATTTAAATCTTTGATAGTTAAACTACTATCTACTCTGACAGTTAAACTACTATTGCATGGTAAGGGATCTAGGGTAAATGGACAAATAAAGACCAGAAGGGAAATACTCTTGGACAGAAAAGTTATACTATGTGAGATCTCTTGAGTTTGCTGACTTTTTTAACTTATGTGTAGCTCAAATGATTGAAAGTGAAGTTATGCTAGCATGAATATCAGAAGACAGGCCAAAGTCAGGAGAGGAGTTGGAAATTAAATTTATTGGAGAAAATGGAATGACAGCAAAGTTGAATCCCAAATTCCGTCTGAGCACTATTATGACACAGATATAGGGGAGAACCTCCAGGAGTCATACTATAAAAGCAGCAGTTGGGAATCACACAACAGAAGTATCAGCTACTACTCAGCAGGGAGGATCCAGTGTACAATGTGAACCTAAGCAAGTTAAATAAGTGCCTTCTATAACAAATTAATCCTTAGTACTAAACACCCAAGGTCATTACAATGTAATACCTACACATCCTGTTTTCAAAAATATTGCAAAAGGTACATTAAAATAGACAGGACTATAAACCATAATGAGGGGAAAAAAACAAAAATGGGATATATTGAAAAACTTAGAAAATCTAAACCTGAAAATCACAAACATTCAAACGAAAAATCTACTTAACAGGTTCAAAAGCAGAATGCAAATGTCAACCAGAACAAAAACATTAACAGTCATAAAAGAAACTTAAGAAAGATTTTATATATATACTCTCAAAGATAAAGGTCCTTAAGTACAGCCAAACAGCTGGAAAGCAAAGGCAGAAGGAACAAGAGAAAAACATCACATACAGATGAGCAATGATATAATTAATGGCTGTTTTTCAAATCAGACAAGATACTAGTAGAGGATATACTGAAGAGGTGAAATAAAAAGGACCCTATAAGTCAACTAAGAGTCTACAAAAGCAAAACTACCATCTCAAAAATGAAGCGATATCTTCAGATTTGGGAAAAAAAAACTAAACTAAGAATTCTGTTGCCAGAACTTTTACTATAAGAACTCAGAGAAGAGAAACAATATTAGGTGGTAACATAACATAAATCTCACAAGAATACAGAAAATAAAAGTATGAAACACAATGTACATACTTTTCCTTTTTGTTTTAAAGCCACAGAAGTACAATGATGCAATGTTAGCTGTCTGACTTATTGACTATAAGAATACTAAGAAGCATTTTTTATGGCTCCTATAAGAGTCATATTTTAATCTGACTCACTAAAATAATGCAGATACATAACTAAAAAATTAAGAATTAAAATACCAAAATATCTGATTAGCACAAAAGATGTCACAGAAGAAAAAAATATCAGGCCCAATTAAAACCAAATCAAAACAAATGGAAATGTACTAACTACAATGGTAAAAAAGCAAGCCATGTGCTTCAGAGCATGGCACACAATCACTCAGGGAGAAGACTACTAAGGTTAACATAGGAAACTACACCTACTTGCTCACTACTGATTAGTTATTTAACAGTAGGTGGAAGAGGAAGATATAAAATTGTAATGGAGAGTAAAATGTAAAATGCTAAGAATTTAAGGTCTTTATTTTCTAAACTTTCATTTTCTCTTCATAACGAATTAAATATTTTAAACAAAATACAATGAAACCTGTGGAGTAAAGCTAACAAGTGTTGATTTTGAAAACAATTAATCCTCAAGCTCTTAAAATTTGACACTACAAGGTGATTTGAGACTGCAATTCTGCAGGATGTTTACTTTGTTGACTCTTTCTGTACTGAGATTTAAAAGTTATTATGTGTCAGTCCTGTGCAAAATGAAGATGTTTCAATAACCAAAACTCAGGTCTTGTTTATCTCTAAAGAGCTATTATTCTAGGCAATAATTATCTGAGAACCTGGTTTCTGCTTTTCATGAAGTTCTTATCTTCCATCTCTACAGTAAACGGGTTATCCCTGAATCCATCTTTGCCAGCGTTCATATTTCCTTCTAATCTATTCCAATTCTGGAAACCTGATAGCCCTATTTGTTATAAAGTGTGTCTGAAGTGTAACAGAGTACCCAAGCAGAAGTGTGGTGAATCCCTCTTATGTGAAAGCCTTTTTTTCCTGTTATGACTGTTGCTTTGCTTAATATCTGGAACAGCTTTGTTTCTGAGCAGCAAATCTACCATATAATTGGAATTGAAGTAAGTGATAAAGTACAGCAATTTCTCTAAGCCTAGAAGGCAAATCAATTATTTCTAGAAATTTACAGGTAAATCAATACTGTCTTTGTCATAAAAAAAAAAAGCCTCACTTTCTAAAACAGTGAAGCCTGATTATGTGTAAGACCACTGGGCTCTATAAAAGAGAACTTATCTCTACAGACCAAGTATATTCGGTATGGACTCGTCAAGATTCAAACTTACCAGTTAGTCTTATATGGCTGACTTCCTTGTAAGACTTTAACAAGTCACATAATAAGCAGCATATTAAGTTCCTAACTCACCAGTGCCTATGTTTAAATGCAGTATTGACAATTTACTGGTTGGGAAGACATGGGTAAGTGGCTACTAGTCCAAGTTTCTGTAAAGAACTTGGAAGGTTAGTGTGCACACTACAGAGAACTCCTGAAATATGGCAGATGTTCAATAACTGGAAACTTATTGTAATTTAGTATACTCCTAACTCGGTATTAAAAGCCAAATCTTTGACACAGTACTTGTTCATATAAGAGCACCTCAAAGTTGAGAGTCAGTACACATCAATAAAAGCCCCACAGAAAAATGTAAAATGCCACAAAGAATACAAAGTCCAAGACTTTCACCACATTGGTTCTCAACTCTGAAAAAGACCAGGAAAGTTTTTAAAAACTATCTATGTATTCTTTGGGAAAAAGGAATCTGTAGTTTTTCTACTAATGATTCTTTAAGAAATTTGAGAATCACTCGTAAAGAAGGGAGAGGGAGACAGACTCTGCCAGTCTCACCAATATTAATCACATAACTGTTGGTAAACTACAACCCTGCTACTGGACTGGACTTTCTGAAATCTCACCTCCCCCCAAGCCTAATTTGAAAACATACATACATGTAAAAGAGATCTGGAAACTGAGCAGAATATTTATGCAATATCACAGGCTTTACTAAAGACTTGGATCCTCATTCTCAACAGTATGCTTACTCTAGACACCTTTATGAGGACAAAGCCTACATATAAAATGATAAGAAAAGCTGATCTTGAAAAAAAAATTTTTTTTTGAGACTAGGTCTATTTTTGCCCATGGAACCGCAGGCTCACATTGCCCAGGTACCTTGGACTCAAGCAATCCCCAGCCTCAGCTTCCCAGGTAGCTGGGATTACAGGTGTGTGCCACCACACCCAGCTATTTTTTGGGGACTAGGTCTCTACGTTGCCCCGAACAGGACTTGAACCAGGATCCCTAGACCGCGCCACGGCTTCCTGGGCTACCGCTTACAGGCATGCGCCACCATGCCCGGCCTCATAAATTCTTTTCTTTAGGTGTATCTTAGTGTTCTTACCAATAGTTTAGTTCATTTAAACAAATTCAGGAGTCTTCCATTTGAGGCAGTAACAGAATCTTGCTTCGAACTTATTGATATATACTTTTAACTTTCACAACTAGGCTAGATGGGAGTATTTTTATAACTCTGGTCTTGACTTGTTTGCTTGCCTTTTGTTCCAAAACTGCTGTATTATGGCTTCTGCCATTTTGCCTAAGCTAGTTCTTGTTAAAGTCACCAGCAATCTCCATCCTTATCACCAATTCTAGAAAAGTGTTTCCCCTAGCAACATTTCTTACTCTTTTCATGGTGTCTTTTTTTTATTTCTTGTCTTTCATAACAATACTCTCAAAAAGTTTTTTCCCCTCTTCTTACTTTCAGATCAGTGTCTTTAGCAGCTTCCCTCCTCTTAACCATCCTCACACTTTTCCCTCTGTATTCTCTCTTCTCTCCCTGTGTATGTCATATGTAGGTTAAATGGCTCCCCAAATTTTTCTCCTACGCACAATGCTTTTTCTGAATTCTGTGTGTCCAGTGCCTACTGGATATTTTTTGCTTCATGTCTCAAAGGCACCTATTTGCTATAAACTGTGTCTGAAGTGTAACAGCCCTCTTTAGTGTATCTGATGTCTCTCAGTGGTATCACTGTTTGCATTGCACAGATGAGAAATGTGAAAGAATCCTTGATACTCTTATATTCTCACATTCCATTCATTTCCAATATCTATCACTTTTATCCTATATATTCTTTCCATTGCTTCTTGGCCTTCTGGCTAAGATCAAGTGTATTCTTTCCATTTTTACTGCTACCATATTAAACCAAGCTACATGTCCCACACCAGTAGCCTTCTAACCATATTCTCAATATTCACTATGTTCCCTTTCACTCTTGTGCCCAGGAAGATCTTTTTAAAACAAAACTTGTTATCCTTTGCCAGCCCAGCGTTGTCTAGGATTGACTCAACTTTTCAAGGGTTCAGTTACTCAGCGGTACAATACTTCCTTTGGCCTAGGGGCCTTTGTACTGGTTCATTTTCATCTATAATATTTTAGAGAGTCAGTCTTTATCTTGCTGTAGTGCAAACTCCTGTCCCCTTATAGCCATTATAGCAGTAAGTGGTAGTATACATTTATTAATGTGGCTATTTGATTTGACTAGAGTTGATGTCAAGCTTCATGAGTAGCTACAAGCCTGTGCTTGTCGTATGTCCTTCAGTATCTAGTAGAGATTTGACATAGCAGACCCAACATGAACACTTCTTGAATAACAAAAGAGGTTCTTTGTAAATTAACATATTAATAAGCCAAGGAATCTTAAATTTTTAAAATACTCTAAGTTTTTATCTAAAATCTAAGCAATATTTGAGAGATAAATCATCCCATGCTGTACATTTGGAGTTTAAGCTGCACAAGAACTAATGAACCGGTCCACAATCAGATAACCCATACCTGGCAGAACCAAGCTGGGAATTTGTAGCAGCCGTTCTGATATCCTGCAGTTTGACATTTTGGTGATTTCTTTGTCTTTTTTGTATATCTAGGACAGTTGTATTTTTAGTCTCTTGAAGGTAAGGTCAGGAATCTTAAACCCCTCCATTTCCCTGTATCTCTGTATCTTTCCATAGTAGGAAAAAAAGTTAAGAAAGTTTCTAATAAATAGATTCTTACTAGGTTATATAAAAAAATTCCTCAGCCTTTATCTGCATTTTTCAAAAGTTTGAGTTAAATTTTAAATGTTCTACGGCTGAACTTTCAACACTATACCCACTAGTCACGTGTGGCTATTAAATTGAAATGTAAAAAATTGAGACTAGGTCAGTTTTTCAGGTATGTAAAGCCATGTTTCCAGTGCTCAATATCTACATATGACTATTAGCTACCATGTTGGACAGTAGGTTATGGAACATTTCCGTAATCACCGAGATTTCTAAGCAGTACTGTAAAGGGGTGTGATACATGAGAGAATTTTTCTCTTCCCCTCATTCTTTATTTTCCTGCCCTTTCTCTAAATTAAATAGTCGCTATTATTTAAAAATTATTAAAATCAGGGCCAGGCATGGTGGCGCATGCCTGTAGCTGGCAGCCTAGGAAGCCATGGCCAGGGCCAGGGATCATGGTTCAAGTCCTGCCGGGGGGCATGCAGTGAGACCTTGTCCCCAAAAAAATAGCTAGGCGTGGTGGCGCGCGCCTGTGATCTCAGCTACCTGGGAAGCTGAGGCTGGGGACTGCTTGAGTGGTACCCTGAGCAACGTGAGTCTGCAGTTCCATGGGCAAAAAATTAGTGAGACCTAGTCTCAAAAAAAAAAAAAGCATTGTATGTATAAAACAGATATCAGCTTTCAAAGACTTAATTAGTATTGAAAAAAGAATCTCATTAATTTTTTAGTGATGATTATATCTTCAATGAAAGCTATGAATACACTCACAAAACATACTATCTGAAATAATTTTTTTTAATGTGGCTAATAGAAAAATTTTAGTATATTTGTGGTTCATATTACATTTCTATGAGATAATTTTTGGCGGCAAAAGGGTGTAATCATAATGAGTGGCAGTCAGGGCTCCAAGCTGGAGCCTTCAGTCCAGTCACACCCTAAGTAGTTTCTTTCTTTTTTTTTTTTTTTTTTTTGAGCCTAGGTCTCACTATTTTTTCCGGTGGAACCACAGGCTCTCATTGCCCGGGGTACCACAGACTCAAGCAATCCCCAGCCTCAGCTTCCAGGTAGCTGGGGTTACAGGCATACGCCACCACGCCCAGCTATATATTTTTTTTTCGAGACTAGGTCTCGCTATTTTTGCCCGTGGAACCGGCAGGCTCTCGTTGCCCGGGGTACCACAGACTCAAGCAATCCCCAGACTCAGCTTCCCAGGTAGCTGGGATTACAGGCGCGCACCACCACGCCCAGCTATTTTTTTTTGGAACTAGGTCTCGCTACGGCCCCAGGCGGGACTCGAACCGCGATCCCTAGCCCCAGCCGCTTCATAGGCTGAAGTTTACAGGCCGCTTCATAGGCTGAAGTTTACAAGCACGAGCCACCGTGCCCGGCCTACCCTAAGTAGTTTCTAACCTCTTCCCAAGACAAACAGTTCTGGTCCAAGTCCTGCATTGAATTACGGTAGCTGAACTGTTTTAACCATTCTCCTTGCATTCACTTTCCCCACTCCTCAGATGGTAAGGCTCCTCATGAGTCCTTCAGGTCTTCCTCTACTGCAATACTCAATCCTGCCCTAGCAATGCAGGCATTTACCTGCACAGAAACTCCAAATGGCTCAAATACCAAACTGTTATATATAAACCACATGTGTGAAGGAACTAACACTTACCCAACAAAAAAACCATACCCGAATTTCTAGAATTCTTAACTAAGATGAACACTTAACTTTTGAATGTTCAGAAAAAGCACAGTGAGAAATTGAAAGCAGAGGCCAGGCATGGCGGCGCATGCCTGTAAGCGGCAGCCTAGGAAGCCACAGCTGAAACCAGGGATCGCGGTTCGAGTTTCGCTGGGGGCACATACTGAGACCTACTTCCAAAAAAATATAGCTGGGCGTGGTGGCGCACGCCTGTAATTCCAGCTACCTGGGAAGCTGAGGCTGGGAATTGCTTGAGTCTGTGGTACCTCAGGCAACATGAGCCTGCAGTTCCACAGGTGAAAATAGCGAGACCTAGTTTTTAAAAAAAAAAATTTAAAGCAGAGAAATCTCTGAAGTCAACCATGTTAGAAACATACCATAATTTACTTATGCACAAACAACACTGCTCTAAACCATTCACTTTTGAGATTTCTCCCTTCTCTATCAAGTCCAAGTTATTCATAAGTTTTAAACAGTACTGGTATAGGTTCTACTGAAAAATGAAACAAAGAGATTGGTTCATGATAGCATATGTATTTACATGGGAAATTTTTGACAGGTTTATTTCAACCTCAGTATTTGAAGTAGTGTTCGTTTTTCCATCCCTCACTCTCTGCTTCCACCTTGGTGTACCACCCCCTCCTACAGTAGTCCCCCTCACCTTTTGGTAGCCTGTTTCAAAAAACTATTAGCTTTCATAGATTCATCTGAAATATGTAGCATAAGACTATCTTTATGCTACAAAGAAAACACTTGAAAAAAAAATTTTCCCACCATGTTTATAAAAAAACCTATTATTCCTTTTCCCAAATATTCACTTTTCATAGTTCAGGGACACTAGTTACTGACAAAATTCCACAAAGTCAAGCTGAAGAAATGTTTTAGATTTCACAATCATTTTACTCTAAGACATTAGTCTTCCTCGGTTTCTCAAAATCTTTCATGGTATCTTAATTTCCTTAGAAATCTTTATGTCTTCTTTTTTTGTTCATTCACAGCAAACTTAAAGCTGCAACCCCACCCCACCCCCAGGCATATATGCTCCAACAATATGAAATTACAGTCGCTTAGCCAGAAGGTTTCACAGGCGATATGACAAAATACTGAAAGTCATGGTAGTTATTCTCATGGGACATCCTTCCACTTTGAAGGAGAAATGGAGAACCTACATTCTAAGAAATGAATAGTCTTAGAATGGATAGAAATGGATAGTCTTATTTCACAAACTAGATACAATTTTATTAGTGTTTGTCCCATCGTGTAACTAATTTGCAAAATGGAACCCATCTTGTGAATCTGCCTCACAAATCTGCTCTTTTTATATGGCACTCTCCATCTCTATAAATATCTCTATTCTAAACAAGGGAGAAAACTCTAGCATTATTCTTCCCATACACCCCTTATCCAAACCATCAGCAAATGCAGACAATTCTGCCTTTGAAACACATCCAGTAACTGACATCTCTCAGTGTAGCAAACATTCTTTATCACTGTATGTCAACACTATCTTAAGTGAACTGATGCCAACAGGTTTCTAAAGTGATTGATCTCCTAGCTTCCACCCTTACCTCCTTACCAGTACATTCTCACACAGAACTAAGATCGGTATTTTAAAAACCTAAAATAAAACATGTCAAATCTGTGGATCAAAGGCCTCTACGGCTCCCTATATCACTTAAAGTAAAATCTGAAGTCTTTATTATGATCTACAGGTTTCTACACTATTTGTTCCTCACTACTACACTCTGACCTCCCCTATCACTTCACTCCAGTCTTGAAGATCTCATTTCTTGATTGAGGCAAGCACACTCCTATCTCAGGGTCTTGATGTTTGCAATTCTGCCCAGAATGTCATTTCCTCCAGATATCTGCAGGGGCTGATCCTCTCTCTTCTAGGGTCTGCTCAATTTTCAGAGATGCCATGCCTTCTTTAAGCTTTTCATCAGCTCTGCCCCAGTCATCAGTCAATCTACCTTAAGTCTTCACAGAAATTACATCTCAACTATTTATTGTCTTCTACCTCAACAATTAAAGCGCCATGATTGTTCCCTGTTCACCTAGACCTCCAGCACTCTGAACTAGAGGCACTCAATAAGGATTTGTGGGGTGTGTTAGCATTCATTTCACTACAGCATGGAACCAATCTGATTAGAAACTCAGTGCTATAATTAAATGTTACAAAAATTCTAAATATTATGATTCACCAAGAGCTAAACACATCAGGAAAGGTTTTAAAGAGTCAGATGTTAATCTACACAGAGTAAGAAATATTTGGGTATCTCGCCAACTACGTTATCATCACCCTTCCCATTATCCCCCTTGAATAGCAGCATATTTCTGTAGCCAAATTTATATGCCCCTTAACAGGACAAGTTTCTTTAACTCACTTGCTAAAATCCTAAAAAAGAAAAATCACCTTTAATATAAGATTCTATGTTTAGTTAAGCTAATTAACCATTTTCTTTGGTCATTAAGGACCAGAACTGCAGAGACCTCATTTCACTACCTGTTGCGTAAATGAAACTCTGAACCTAACATTTTACACACTACATAGAACCAATAAAAGAATTAAGGAATGTAAAACTGAAGTTTCTGGAGAACTTGAAATGCTTTCCTTATTTCCTTATAGCACTTAATTTAAAATAACAAAGGCTTCTCAAGTTCAAGGAATACTTCAATTTTTTAAAAAGTCTTCCAAAAGCTTAGGAGTAAATAAATATCAATTGTTTTTCTGTTACTTGACCTTTTGATGAAATGTCAAAAACTGAGTTTGAAATGCAACAGAAAATTTCTGTTTTGAGAAAATACAGGAGAATGAATAAGTGTTTTTTTAAGCATTGTTTATCTTCTGATATGACAAAATACCACAAAATAACAGGAGTAGTATTATCTAATGCTAAATGATGTCAGGCTTTTAGACAATCAATAGGCTGTAAGGGCTGAGATCTCTGTAATTACTTCAAACGGTATTAGTGTTACAATATTAAGCACTGGGACAAGCACTGTCTTGTATGAAACAACTATATGACATCAAGTAATCTTATCAAAAAAATTTATACTTTCTGTATTGAAACTTTTCCACACTATGATTATTTCTACCCATGCAGTACCTAGTCCTTGCAGTCACAAAATGCCACCACTGTAGTAATTATACATGTATGAAAGGCAGACTGCAGGTAAACCCAATCATAAAAAGTTAAATATTAGTCAACTCTCAAAAGCATTGATGATTTTGAATCATGAATACAATTCCTATGTTCCCATAAACATTTAAAGCAACAAAAATGAAGATTTTTTAGTAAGAGTTTTCTGTTCAAACTATGAGGTGTTTCAGGACATCTGCCAAAGAGGAAAAAAAAAAATTCTACTTTTCTCTCTTTTAAAATTTTGCCACTCCCACTTTCACCCCAATTTTCTTATATAGTCCTCTATCAAAAGGTTCATTATTATAAAAGATGGATTTATCAACCATCCATTCATCAGGTACACCATGCCCCAAGATTTAAAATTTCCACGATCCTTTACATATTCAAGACCGCGGGAATTGAGTTTTTAATAATTCATAGACCACAAAATACACCAGACACCCTGTTAAGATTTCCCCTTCGAACACTAATGTTCCCACTCTTGGGACCCCTAATGGGTGTTCCTAAGTCGAACAATCCAATCCTTAAAAAGGAAACGGATGGTAGGTGCTCCCACTCGTTCCCGAAAGAAGTCCTCCTGCAAGTACCCCTCGTGGGGAACCACGAGCACAACTGTCATCTTGAAGGGCGCCAGTGGGAGAGAGAGAAAAGTACGCATGGTATACTAACTGAACGGGGAAGGTTGCTAAACGCAGCCTCTCACGTAACTAGCCTAATCCACTGCAAACTTACAAAAGATTAAGTTACATTCCTCTGCAGTTCCACCCTTGACAGCTGAGTCCCGAGATGCCAGTGAGCCGTGCACCTTCCTTCCCGCCACCTCACCCGTGAAGAGCCGGTGGCCACATCGCCGACCGGTGGCTGGGGAAAGAGGGAGGGCTAGCTAGAGAGGGTCGGAAGAGCTCACCTTCTCGAGCTCGTCGTGGAGCTCTGCCAGACTGGGCCGGAGCAGCTTCTCGCCCAGCTGCGCTACTGTGTGCCGGTAGTGGTCGATCCTGGGCACCGCGTCCATGGTGTTGTGGCCGAAGGTGCGCAGGTAATAGGTGTTGGTGTGGGTGTCATAGTAGTGGTGCTGGTGGTGCCCGCTGCCGCCGCCCGAGTGCAGGCTGCTGCCCTCGCTCAGCACAGTGTCCCCTCCGTTCTGGAAGCTCACGTTGGGCCCGTCGCCCCCCATCACCGCTGCATCCGACAGGCTCTCCTCGGCCGACGAAGAGGCAGCCGGGTCCACGAAGTTCACGCGGAAGCGGCCCTTGGCTTCCTCGCTGCCCTTGGCCAGCCCGCTTTCGCCGCTGGCTTTCCCTTCCGCTGGGGTCTCCTTGGCCCCCGCTCCGGCACCAACACCAGCACCAGCACCAGCTGCTGCCGCCGCCGCCGCCGCCGCCGCCGCTGCTGCTGCGGCCCGCCCAGCATTTTCAGCAACCAGGTCCACCTGGAAGCGGCTCTGGCTCGGGGTGGGCCCCAGGGATCTGCCCAGCCCGTCCCCGGCCGCCGGGGCGCCGTCACCGCGGACCCCGCCGCCGCCTCCCCGGCTCCCGGCAGCAGCAGCACCAGCTGCAGCAGCAGCATCCTCCCGCACCGAGGGCACGGCGGTGCCGGGCAAGTCCACCGGGGCAGCTGCGAGCGCGGCGGCGGCGGCAGGCGGCGTCTCCCCTACCCCGGCCATCCTCGGGGCGCCGGCGGAGGGCGCCGTGGGCCTGGGTTCCATCGCCGACCGACCCCCGACGGACCTGGAGAGCCTGGCGGACGTCGCCGGCTGCGCCCCCTCCACGCCCCTGGCCGACAGTGGCAGCGGTCGGAACGCGCGGTGAGGGAGTCGCCTTCGCCGCCCGCTCGCCGCGGCCGCCGCTGCCGCTAGCCCGGGCCGGCACGAAAGCCGCCAGCAGCAGTCGGCGCGCGAGTACAGCGGCCGCGGGGCGGGCCCGGCTGTTTAAAGCCTCGGCGGGGCCGCGGCGGCGGCGGCGGCGGCTAGGGCTGCAGCACGCGGGAGGCGGGGCCGACGGCTCCTCCGCCCCTCAGCCCGCCCACCCACGGCCCCGCAGTGGCGCGCGGCGGACGCTCCCTCGGCGCCCCTGTCGTCCCGGCGCCCGCGCGACCCCACGCGAGAGCGGCCCGCGCGAGGTTCCCGCCCGGGCGGGCAGCGCTCGGCAGCGCACGCGGGGCGATCGAGGCGCAGACGTAGCACTGACGCCTCACCGCTGACGCCGGGAAGATCTCCGCGCCGCTACCTCCTCTTCCGTCGCCTTCCTCCCACCCCTCCGCCTCCTTCCCCCGCCCCCCTCTGCGGCGAAGATGAGTCCGGGGCTCCCCAGCTGCCTCCTTCTCTCCCCGCCCTGGGGCTGCGCGTCAATTGGCCGAAAGCCCGGGCTGAGGCCGACCAGCCTGGGGGCCGTCCCCGGCCGGCGAAAGGGAGCGGCGGGCACACCGTTCGGCGCTCGCCGTTGGCGGGTGTTTCGTGGCAGCTGCCACCGCGGCAGCACCTCCGCGGCTCAAGCCCGCTGCTTTTTGTTTTGGTCCCCTCCCCCCCCCTTTTTTTAAGTTCTGAACTCGCAGTACTGGGGCGAGCTGGCGAAATCTCGCGAGATGCTGTAGGGCGACCGGGCCGCTTCCCCTCAGGCGCGTGGTACCCGAGCCCGGCTTTGGCTACGGCGCATGCCCGCTCCTCCTGCGGGTGATGCCAAGGGCCGCCCTGTCAGGCCCGCAGGTGCTTCTGAAGTTTCGGGCAAGGTGCGACCGCCTGAAAGGCCTGCGTGCGTCTTGGGACCGCGGCGACTCACCGCACTCACTCCAGGCTAGACCCCGGGGAAAGGCAAGGTTACCTCAGTCCGCCTCAAGGCGGTGCCTGGCAGCGATAGATTTGCTTAAAGCAGAGCTTAATACCAGTCGTGATGCAGTGGGTGTGTCCACACTTCAGCTGGCACCTTTATTTTCCAAGTTGTGATGTGTGAAGGTTAGACGGGAGATGAGTTGTGATACCATATTGTTTAAAGACAATTCTAACTTAAAGGCATTTCCAAAATGGACAGGAAACTCAGCTCTCAAAGAAAACATTGAGAACAACTGATGGGGAAATATAATGGTTCAAGTTGTGAAAAATTCCTCAGTTTTCATTAAAACAGAAAGGTACCTTTCTGGCCGGGAATGGCGGTGCGTGCCTGTAAGCGGCAGCCTAAGAAGCCGCTGCCGGGGCTAGGGATCGCGGTTTGAGTCACACTCAGAGCAACGTAGCGAGACCTAGTTTCAAAAAAATAGCTGGGTGTGGTGGCACGCGCCTGTGTAGTGAGACCTAGTCTCAAAAAGGTACCTTTCTATTCACAAGGCCTATTTTCTCCTCAGTGAATGTAATTATTGCAACTTTCTTAGCAGCTGCATAGTTTTTTTGTTGTTTGTTTGTTTGTTTGTTTTTTGAGACTAGGTCTTGCTTTCTTGCCCTGAAACCACAGGCTCACGTTACCCGGGGTACCACAGACTCAAGCAATCCCCAGCCTCAGCTTCCCAAGTAGCTGGGATTACAGGTGCGTGCCACCACACCCAGCTATTTTTTTGGGACTAGGTCTTGCTACTTTGCTCCGAGTGGGACTCAAACCGCCATCCCTAGCCCAGGCCGTGGCTTCCTAGGCTGCCACCTACAGGCATGCGCCACCATGCCCGGCCTGCAGAGTTCATTTTTAACCCAAATTCTACAGGACCATGTAAAAAAAAACAATCGTAATGAATGATTTCTGTCATTTGTCTTTTAATTTATGAATTTAAAATCTTTATGAGGATAAAGATAATCTTTTGCTCTATTCTTGAAGCATAATCAAAGTGCTGCAGTTTACATAACTGTTTGGAAATAATGTGAAGAAAGCTGCAACCAGACTGTTTTCAAAAAATCGCTATGTCCATGATCTTATTTGACTTTCAAAACTTTTCATCTATTTATTTTCTCTGTTGTAAAGTTGGAAACAGGAAGGTAACCCCTCCACCCACCCCATCCCAGCTTTAGATAATGAGCCACAATTAAAACTCTGCTTCTGCTTTAGTACATACTAAGGGAAAGCCAGAAATAACCAGAAAAATCAAGTGATCCTTTTAGCAATTATTTCTCCTGGGGGCTCACTGTTTTCGTTGCTGATTTGTGTATTGCCTTTTAGCTAACGTTAAAGCTCATTTGATAGCAGTTGGAATTCAACATTCATTAAACAGCTAGTAAGCACCTACTTTGTTGTTCTGGGCATATAGTACTGAGCAAAATAGGCAATCCTTTGTTACTGTGATTTTATCAGGGTGGTGTCTGAGGAAGCTGCAGCAGAAACTTGGGTCTATCAGGCTAGCAAGAGAAAAGAGGCAACATTATTTGGAAGAGATGGGAGGGAAAGTTTACTTACTAATGGGGGAAAAGAAGATAAGTAGAAATAGTGGAACTCCCAGGCCCCTGGCACCAGGGAGGGGTAAGGAAGCCAAAATAGAGTCTTGCCTCAGGGAATATTCACCTACCTCCACCCCCCACCCCACATTTTTCTAAGGCCCCTGAGTCTCTTTGTGTTGGGCTAATGTCTGTGCCAGGAGTCACTTTCTGTTTCTCCACCCCTTAGAGGTTTTTTTCTTCTTTGACCCTGTCCAGAAAAGTCCTGTAAACCCTTCACCCAAGGGCAAGGATGTCTGGTGGAACTTATGGCTTTTATCTCTGGAGTCTCCCTTATTCCTCAGTGGCCTTCCTATGCTAGTCTCATCTATAAGGTATCACTTGCCCTGTGATTCAAATTCTCTCGTGGAGCTCATAGTTTAGTGAAAAAGAGGCAATAAACATAAAGTAGAAAAATACATAGCACGCTAGTATCAAGTGCTACGGAAAGGGGAGTGGGATATTTGTGACATGGAGGTGGTAAATGTTTTCATAGGATTGCCCTGATGAGGTGAGTGATGCACATATTTGGGAAATGTTCTAGGCAGAAGAAAAACTAAGGCCCAAAGATGAGCACATACCTGATATGATCATGAACTGAAGCTGCTTAAAGGATGGGGAGAATCAAAGACAATTAAGTCATGACAGACTAGAAGTATAAGATCTTTTTGACTATGGAAAGGGCTTTGGTGTTTTATTTTGAATGGGACAGTGTATTAGGCAACTTGGGCTGCCATCACGAAATAACATAGACTGGTTGACTTAATAAAACAGATACAGTTCTAGAGGCTGGAATTCAGGGTGCCAGCATAGAGCAGGTTCTGGTAAGCAGCCGTCTCACGTCCTCACAAAATGGAAAGAACTCAGGTGTTTGCTTCTTCTTCTTTTTTTTTTTTTTTTTTTTTTTTTTTTTTTTTTTTTTTTTTTTTTTTTTTTTTTTTTTGAGACTAGGTCTCGCTATTTTTGCCCGTGGAACCGCAGGCTTTCATTGCCCAGGGTACCACGGACTCAAGCAATCCCCTGCCTCAGCTTCCCAGGTCGCTGGGATTACAGGCACGCACCACCACGCCCAGCTATTTTTTGGGACTAGTTCTCGCTACGGGCCTCAGGTGGGACTCGAACCGCGATTCCTAGCCCCAGCTGCTTCACAGGCACAAGCCACTGAGCCCAGCCCAGGTGTTTGCTTCTTAAAAGTATGCTTAGGGTCTCCACTTAGGACCTCCTTTTATGTTGTTCACCTCCTTTAAAGCACTATCTTTAATACAGTCAAGAGTTAGGATTTCAAGGGACTTGCAGTTCACTCCCCATCAGATGACAAGTTATTGGAAGGTCTGTCTAGAGGAGCAAAATGACTTACATAAATTTATTTAAAGGATGGATCTGCCTTATATAAAAAGTAACAGGAATAAGAAAGAAGCAAAGAGATGTGTTATGAAGTATGGCAACAATCCAGGAAGTGGCTGATCTGGCAATGGAAATGGGAGAAAGTGATTGAATTCTGGGAAGGCAATAGAATTTGCTGATGGATGGGGGAGTCGGAAAGAAAATTCAAGCGTTTTGACCTGAGCAACCGGAAGAATGGTGTTACTATTTTCTGAGTTGGAAGAGGTAGTGACTGGAACAGGCTTGAATGGAAAGAACACTTACTAAGATGGCTCTTGGAGGAATTAGTGTACAATAATAATAAATAGCAGTCATTCATATAAACATGAAGTTGCAAGTTGAGAAGTTCTAGGACTTAAGGAAACAGTTTAGTGAGAATGAAAAACAAAGGGACGAGACTTAGGGGAGACATGACTTTACAGCTGAGTTCTGAAGCATATTTAGAACTAAAATGTAACTTGTAGGGGGCTTTCACAAAAGGACATACTGGACAAAAGCCTTCCTGTAGTGAATGGCCTATCCACACTAGTTTGGAGTTAAGAGGCAAGAATGATTAGAGGTGAGTTGATCCTAAAAATCCTATAGAAGTATTAAAGGAAAGTATTTCTAGTTACGTGATGGGCAGAAGACAGGAGAAGAGCAAGAATATAGACATTAAAAAAAAAAAGAATATAGATATTCAAGATACAATTCCAGTAATGTAGGCATGAGATGATAGTAAAAATATTAACTGACATAGGAAACGTATCTAGGATTCTGTGGACATGTAAACTTTTTCTAGCTATGTGATAGTAGGCTAGTGTGAAGTTTGTGCTTCATTTTCCTCATCTGTAAAGCATGGCTTTTTTTGTTTTTGTTTTTGTTTTTTGTTTTTAGACTAGGTCTCGCTATTTTTGCCCGTGGAACCGTAGGCTCTCGTTGCCCAGGGTACCACAGACTCAAGCTTCCAGACTCAATCTCCAGCGTCAGCTTCCCAGGTAGCTGGGATTACAAGCGCACGCCACCATGCCCAGCTATTTTTTTGGGACTAGGTCTCTCTTTGGGCCCCAGGTGGGACTCGAACCCTGATCCCTAGCCCCGGCCGCTTCAAAGGCTGAAGCTTACAGGCACAAGCCATCGTGCCTCATAGCTATCTAATAGGGCTATGAGGATTTTTTAAATTACTCTCAGTAAGGTGTTTATAATAGTGCCTGGTATATGGTAAGCCCTAAAGTATATAAACATTAAGTTTTAAACAAAAAGTGCTAGATCAGACCTTTCAAGTTGTATCTTTCCTATGAATGTGCCCTGTGAAGTTCTTTATAATTTGCCTTTTATTTTGTTTTTGAGAGGCACTTAAGTGATTTCAGAGGTACATTTTTTCTGTACCTCATTTTTCTGTAGCTCATTTTTTTCTGTTATGTATTTGATTTTTAAGGCAGTTGTTAGTGTATTATTTTATCATCTTTTATTTGGAAAATGGAACAGTAGCCCAGAATGAGAATTTATTTCTTAGTCATCTTAAGGCATTTTTTCCGCCTACTGGACCCGTTAAAAGTAATGTTTTGTTATTAAAACCTGTAAATAGTAAGTTTATTTATATATCAAAGTATGCTGTAGGAATGTTTTGTATGCATTCACTGATTATAGTGTATTTTTAAAAAATTGAGGTTTAGAATGCACCAAGAGTTAGAAACACATACATAGCCCATATTACCTTAATGATTAGTGCTCCCCGCTAAAATCAAGTGTTGTAATATGGCCCACAGTTGAATTCTATACCTATATTTTCTTCACTAGTAATTAAAGATCTTTATTTTTTACCGTTGTAGATTCATTAAGGATTAATTCACTTTCACCTTTCAAAAAGCTATAGTATAAAATGATATGTATATATGGGTGTTTGTTTTTTTTTTTTTGAGATTAGGTCTTGCTATTTTTGCCCGTGGAACCGCAGGCGCACATTGCCCGGGGTACCACAGAGTCAAGCAATCCCCAGCCTCAGCTTCCCAGGTAGCTGGGATTACAGGCGTGTGCCACCACACCCAGCTGTATTTTTTTTGGAACTGGGTCTCGCTACATGCCCCTGGTGGGACTCGAACTGCAATCCCTAGCTGCTTCATAGACTGAGGCTTACAGGCATAAGCCACCTTGCCCAGCTCTTTTTGTTTTCTGGGGTTTTTTTTTTTGCATCTATATATGTAGTTATTCTAAGCTGCCTAAAATTTGAAAAACCATTGACATAGAAAAGAAACCATAAAGGATTTTGTAGTAAGCCCCATATTCAAGAATGGAGTGATTATTTTAACTTTGATACTTAAAAAAAGTTTCTTGAGTTTTTGTGTTTTTGAGTTTGTTTTTTTACCAAAACTATTTTGTTCGTCTAGTAATACATTCTACTGCTTATTAAGTTCTTATAATCAAAGTATTGGACAAGTAATAAATGCCCAAATACGCTCGTGCCTGTAAGCCTCAGCCTATGAAGCAGCTGGGGCTAGGGAATCACGGTTCGAGTCCCGCTTGGGGCAACACAGTGAGACCTAGTCTTAAAAAAAGCTGGGCGTGGTGGTGCACATCTGTGAAGCTGAGGCTGGGGATTGCTTGAGTCTGTGGTACCGTGGGCAACGTGAGCCTGCGGTTCCATGGGCAAAAATAGTGAGACCTAGTCACAAAAATAAATAAATAAATAGATAAATAGATAAATAAATAAATAAATAAATGCCCAAATACATATTTAAGAACTGAACATTCTTAATGTGCTAATAGCTAACTAAATTATTCTTCTAACAATTCAAATATTTGCTTCCTGTTCTATTCTTCAGCGGTTATGGTAACCTATAAAATATAAGTTTATTTTTAGTTTTATTTTCTAAATGATTTCCTCTTGAATGTCATTTCAGAGCCCAATTTCTTAGTACGTAATTATTTTTATTACTTTCCTCTGGGGCCTTTCCAAGTTTTAATCTTCCTTTAAATGTGGGCCAAAACTATTATGTTCAGTATTCCAGTTAAAAGAACTAACAACAACTGCTGATTATAAAGTTAGACAGATTTTTACTGTTTAGAAGATTATTTTTACTTAAAACTGGTTTACCACATCTAACTTCAGAGATGACCCTGAGTAACAACTCTTTTGATTAGTCAAAATATTGTGTTATTTAAAGAAATTTAATCTAAAAGTTCAGTTGTGTTTCAAACAATTAATAGACATTATAAGTTCTAAAATATAAATAAAAATTTAAAAATTTTGTATTTATAAGAAGTCATTTAATTATGACTTCTATTATTAATAGTTTTCAAAGTATAAAAGTAATATCTGTTTAATACACTAATCACAGGAAAAATCTAAGGTAATTCCATTACCTTAGATAAGGTAAGGTAGTTCCATTACCTTAAAATAACATTTTCCTACACATAATTGAACTGAATACTTAGATTTGTATGTTAATATCTGCTGTAAAAGTATCCTCAAATTTGAATGTTGAAACGGTATAGGAATTCAACTTTTACTCAGAGGACAGTCCAGAAATGATTTGTCTCAAACTGGTAGGCAGCTCTGGTATTCTCATCAAATGACTCTCCACTTTGGGCCAGAGGTAATTGCCTCATTTCTTGCTGTTTTCCATTCACCGAAAACTTTGGCACTTAGCTCTGCATTGCAAGTTAGGAAATACAGTCTTTTACTGTTCAGTCTTATAACCAGCCAAAATCCATCCAGAATAAAGTCTAAAGAGAGAAGAATGGGAAGTAGATAATACAGTGTAAGAACTGAGAAAAATCTAAAAATTTTGGTGGGTCCCAGAAGGCAAGAGAGTAAGACAAAAACATTTGTAGAGATAATGATTGAAAACTGTCCTTGACTGCTTCTTTGGAAGTTCTGGCTGGGGAACACAGCTATCTTTTTTTAAATTTTTTTAAATAATTTAAAAACATTTTTGTGAGAAGAATACAAGTTACATAGATAGGTATACGTAGTACAATACCATAATACTAAAATTATAACCATGCACAATAATATATTATTTACTGATGTGTGATTTAAAAGTTTCAAATACCACTGGCATGGCAAACAAATCCAGTGTACTAATTATTTTTTCTGGGAATGTATAATGGGGAATAGGATAGAAGAGATATCCACCGAGAATGTCAACTATGTCTGTGATTGTGGTTCTTTTTTTATAATTTAATTTTTTTTAAATTTACATCACTAACACCTGTTAACCATCCTGATCTTTGTGTTCTTCACCTCCCCTGGGAACACAGCTACTCTTATTCCTTCATCCAGAAAATGAAGAACAGTGAGTGGGTCTCTATTCCGGAAAGGCTGTCCTCTTCGTTGGAAGACTGGGCGGGCACCTTTAGGAGGGACGCACTTGGAGTGGTGAGGGAGGAAGAGGGCACCTGCCTAGCCCCCCAGGTCAACGGCATCAAACCTGGGGATCAATGGGGTGACAGGTATTGCAGCCAGATCTCCCTCACATCCACAATTGAAAATTTTCCAGCAAAGACAAAAAGCCCCAGTTTCAAGGTACCTAGGGAATGTAAGTAAATAAACAAGAATAAGATCGCAACAGGAAAACATGAAAAGTCAAAGAGATGCTCAAGTGGTATTACTATCAGATAAGCGTTAAGATAAAAAAGCATTGTTAGAAATAAAATAAATGACTTATAATAATAGATTTTAATACCTCGTGAAGATATATCTGTATACATTTAGCTAGTTATTAAAATATAGAAGATAAATTGATATAACTAATTAAAATTTAAATTACTAAGGCCGGGCCTGGGGCATGTAGTGAGACCTAGTTCCAAAAAACTAGCTATGTGTAGTGGCTGGCACACGCCTTCCCAGTTACCCAGGAAGCTGAGGCTTAAATTAGTAAGGATTTTAACACACCTCTCAGTAGTAGAAGAACTAGATTTTAAAATGTGTGTGTCCATATGTGTGTGCACGCAGCAAGATTATGGAAGATTTGGTAAAGTTTACTAAATTTAATGATCACTACACCAACTGATGAGAAAACTCTAGGGTCATACTTCAAATAAGTTTTTAAGGATGTACCATATCAGTTTCACATCCACTATCAGTTACACAAAGTAAATCATCCTGTATCCCACAGGGTTCATCCTGCATTCTACTTGGGTTGGCAAGTAATCAAACAACAATCAGATAAAGCTTTAAGTAAAAATTAAAAATAAGGAAATGTTTAATAACATATATACCTCCTCTATAGATGGGCAAGACCTAATATGCCTAAGTAATTCATACACATGGATTCAGTCTCCATCTTAAATACCTTAGCCAAACAAGGGAGATTAGATAAAGAAAATAGAAGAGAGTTCTGCTAGGGAGTGTATCAAGCAAAACATATGCAGGTTTTAAGTTCTCTGTGTCCATTGCTGAGAGATTCAGAAGTGGCCTTCCCAGAAGTTTATATGCAAATATCTTTTTCAAAAGAAAACTTCCACTTGGTCTTCAGACTCCTCCCTATATTGAAATTAATCTTTTTTTTTTTTTTTTTTTTTTTTTTTTTTTTTTTTTTTTTTTTTTTTTTTTTTTTTTTTTTTTTTTTGAGACTAGGTTTCGCTATTTTTGCCTGTGGAACCATAGGCTCACGTTGCTGGGGGTACCACAGACTCAAGCAATCCCCAGCCTCAGCTTCCCAGGTAGCTGGGATTACAGGCACCCACCACAATGCCTAGCTATTTTTTGGGACTCACTGTGTTGCCCCAAGGGGGGCTCGAATCGCAATCCCTAGCCCTAGCTGCTTCATAGGCTGAAGTTTACAGGAATGAGCCACCGTGCCTGGCTGAAATTAATCTTTGGTTAAGAAGACATATTTTAGGGTAGCAGAACTTTGCTCTCCTAACCAGGAAAGAGGAAAAAGAAATACTAACTTGTTTTCTGAGGTCATAATAATCTTTATATTCATTTTTGATAAGAAGATGAGATTAAGTAATGGGTTAATGACAAATAAAAGCCAATCTCATACATGAAAAATATGATAATATATCAGTATTAATGCAAAAGATATGTACAGTGATCATGCATTTAATTCATGCATTAAGCATTGAGTCAATGGCCGGGCTTGGTGGCGCATGCCAGTAGGTGGCAGCCTAGGAAGCCACGGACAGGGCCAGGGATCGCTGTTCGAGTCCCCCTGGGGGCACGAAGGGAGACCTAGTCCCAAAAAAATAGCTGGGCGTGGTGGTGCCCGCCTGTAATCCCAGCTACCTGGGAAGCTGATGCTGGGGATTGCTTGAGTCTGTGGTACCCTGAGTAACGGGGAGCCTGCAGTCTCACAGGCAAAAATAGCGAGACCCAGTCTCAATAAATAAATAAATAAATACATAAATAAATAAAATAAGCATCGAGTCAAGTATTAAAATATAACTGATCCCATTAATAGAATAAAGAACAATTTTTTTTTTTTTTGAGACTAGTTCTCGCTATTTTTGCCCATAGAACCGCAAGCTCACGTTGCTCGGGGTACCACAGACTCAGGCAATCCCCAGCCTCAGCTTCCCAGGTAGCTGGGATTACAGGCGTGCATCACCACGCCCAGCTATTTTTTTGGAACTAGGTCTCCCTATGGGCCCCAGGCGGGACTCAAACCGCGATCCCTAGCCCCGGCCACTTCATAGGCTGAAACTTACAGGCACTAGCCATCGTGCCTGGCCTTAGAACAATTATTTAATCTCGGTAGATCAAGAAAAGATGTTTGATAAAGTTCAACATCAAGCCGGGCATGGTAGCGCATGCCTATAAGTGGCAGCCTAGGAAGCCATGGCTGGGCCAGGGATTGTGGTTTGAGTCCTGCCAGGGGCCTGTAGCGAAACCTAGTCCCAAAAAATAGCTGAACGTGGTGGCATGTGTCTGTAATCCCAGCGATTTGGGAAGATGAGGTTGGGGATTGCTTGAGTCCGTGGTACCCCGGGCAATGTGAGCCTGCAGTTCCATGGACAAAAAAGCTTATTAATGAATGTGTTACAAGCACACACAGGAGAAACTCACTGAAGAATAATTCAAAGGAGATGTTACAAGTTGGGTTTATACAGCATCTTAACATAAGAATGATTTATAACGAAGTAACTAGACAACAGACAACGATTTTAGATTTCTAGGGGTAACATACTGTGGGAAGGCAAACACATGGGAGACGCTAAAGGAAGATAAGGACTCATTATTAGGGTTTGTGACATAGATTCCCCTGGCAATAGCTCTGGGATGGTAAGAGTATCATTAATTATTTCCTATGATTAAGAGTTGCTCTGCCCTTTATTGTCTAGAGGAGCGGTCAGGGTTCGTTCTTTCAGGAGAGGTCAGGGTCCTAAGAGTTGCTCTGCCCTTTATTGTCTAGAGGAGTATATTATTTCCTATGATTAAGAGTTGCTCTGCCCTTTATTGTCTAGAGGAGCGGTCAGGGTTCGTTCTTCCTTCCTTCCTTCCTTCCTTCCTTCCTTCCTTCCTTCCTTCCTTCCTTCCTTCCTCCCTCCCTCCCTCCCTCCCTCCCTCCC
>PVHY01002005.1:0-33894 GCA_004024945.1 Uropsilus gracilis
TTGGGTTTTTTGTGTCCCAATAATAGAATCAAATACTTTTTTGTATTTTTTGGTGATCAGACTCACTGGAAGTGTGAACTTCGAGTGTATAAAGCCACATTACACATTATTCTACAAGAAAATAATAGCATGTCAGTTTGTAGGGGTGGTTATCTTATTTTATCAATGGAAAAATGAGTGAGAGCGTCGAATCCTAACCACTAGACCACCAGGGAACACCTCAATGGAAAAATGAAATCAAACTCACAACTAGCTGAAATTCATTAAATAAAATGTGACAAAAAGAGTTGGTTGACTTATCATTGAAGAAATGAAATCAAATGTCAAGTCAGTTCTACGGAAAAACTGTTCTTTTCTGTTCTATGGAAAAATTGCTTAATGACCAATCAGTTACATGGCTTGTGGCAAAACTATTGGATATAATCATTTCAGATTGTAGAAAGGCTTTTCCTGGAAGGGAAAAGCCTTTTCCCCTGTAGTTGGGATGTATCACACTCCTGGCACATGTAAGTGCTCACCACCCAGAAGCTCCCTGAATTCATTACTTTGGGGATATTCATGGAGATTCCACCACAAAGTCACGATTGGTTATGATTTTCCCCTTCAAGTTCCTTTTCCACCTTTAGAGAATGGAGAAAGGAGAGTTTGAGCTGAAAATTTCAAGCTTCTAATCCTGACTTGGTCTTTGTGGAACCCTCTATCCAAGAGCCCCAAAGAATTGCCTTGTTAGAACAAAGATATTCCTATCACCCAGAAAATTACAAATGTCTTGGTAGCTCCAGGTCAGGAACCACAAAGAGAAAAATATTAGGAAAAATAATTTTCCTGACACCCATAATGACAAGGGTTTTAGGAACTGTGTTAGGAGCCAGAGGTTGAGACCAATGTATGTATTTCTTCTTCTTTCACAGGGACTATATGCAAAGCTATCAGCTTGTGAGCCAGGAGGGATTCTGTAGTACCTAGGACTTCTAATGGCCGGTTCTGCTCCATTTCTAGGCCTGCAGGGATGCACAGAGCATCCTGGAAGGAGAAGATCATTTGCTAGGAGCAGGGGCCTTCAAAGGGATCCTACTGGCTCCCACTACCACTTTACTTCTTGCCCCTCCATCTTTACTGGTGACCTCCCTACCCTGCTCCACACACAGCTTTGGCTGAACCTAACTGGAAGCCAGAGAGCAAATCAGCCTGTTTATATATAGTACTGGTTAAAGAGCACAGTAGAGAAGGAGGGGAGAGGAGCTGGGAGGCAGAGAGACTACAGTCAGCACAACCGATAGCCCAAAATACCCTTGAAAATTGCTAAAATCCATCCTTGGTCCCCCTCCACTGACTTGGTCTTGAGACTGCACATATACCGTCAAATTAGTGACACCATAAAGTGATGGCAAATGCTGAAATCCTTCCTTTATTCCTTTTCCTTGAGAACTGCTCTCAGGCCTTCAAGTACAGGTGTCTGGTGGAAGTGGCGGAGAATGCTATAATGTAGAAGATTAGCAAAATATCAGCCATGGCAATTTAAGTGCCTCAGGGGGTCAGGCAGGTGATGAAAACCAAACAAAGAAAACATCCATGGATGTGGTCGCAGGCAGCCGTGGGTGATCTCTGGCTCACGTTCCTGACTCTGTCTCATTTCTTCAGCCTTTCGTTCTTAGAGTCCTGGGGGAGAGTCTCGGAGGACTTCTGGGGCCTGCTATGCACAAGCACTGCTCTCAGTGCTTTACCTGGATACTCAGTTCCCAGGCCTTAGAGAGATAGGAGGGGCAAGATGGCGGAGGCCAGAGTGGTTAGGCAAGGGCCAGACAACCTGCTTTATTTCTCCAGCACTGAAGCACTTCATTTCTACAGCATTCCAGGCAGCACTGTGCAGCCAGCAAAGCCAGACTTATTAATTTTTGAAACTTATTTGAATCTACCTTGGTTGCAAAAATGATGAGGTCCTGGAATATTTCAAATATTACAAATGATATCATTTATAAAAGCGCACCCTTGGGGCCCAGGCATGGTGGCACGTGCCTGTAAGCGGCAGCCTAGGAAGCCATGGCGGAGGCCGGGGATCACGGTTGGAGTCCCACTCAGAGCAACATAGTAAGACCTAGTTCCAAAAAAAAAAAAAAAAAAAAAAATAGCTGGGCTTGGTGACGCGTGCCTGTCATCCCAGCTACCTGGGAAGCTGAGGCTGGAGATTGGTTGAGTCCATGGTACCCCAGGCAACGTGAGCCTGAAGTTCCATGGACAAAAATAGCAAGACCTAGTCTCAAAGAAAAAAATAGAAAAGAGTACACTTGAGAAATAATAAAGCTTATCTTTATTTTATTTATTTATTTTTTGAGACTAGGTCTCGCTATTTTTGCCCGTGGAACCGTAGGCTCTCGTTGCCTGGGGTACCACAGACTCAAGCAATCCCCAGCCTCAGCTTCCCAGGTAGCTGGGATGACAGGCGCGCACCACCACGCCCAGCTAGTTTTTTGGAACTAGGTCTGGCTACGGGCCCCAGGCGGGACTTGAACCGCGATCCCTAAGCCCCGGCAGCTTCATAGGTTGAAGCTTACAAGCACGAGCCACCGTGCCCGGCCAATAAAGCTTATCTTTAAAGGAGTGGAATATTTTTGTGACCACAGACTTGGCTGCATGAACCCCTGGGGAGGGAAGTAATAGGATCCACCCTCTGCTGTCTGGACAGTATCTGGTGGATCTGGTTAAACACCTCCATTTGGGTCTGCTGTTTTTTTTTTCTTTTAATTTATTTTTTAATTTGATTGTACATATCAGTGCATTTATACATGTATGTATACACATGTACGCACACACGCATACACATGCACATGCATAGGTATATATGTGTACATATGCATATACACATACACATATGCAAATACATACACAATACATGTGTGTATATACACATATACATATACACACACACATATATATATATGTATTTCATTCATATCATTGTCTACCTGAGGGCTGCTTTTTTCTTTTAATTTATTTTTTTAATTTGATTGCACATGTACATAAGTATATATATATACATACACACATACATATATATATGTATTTCATATCATCTTCTACCCTGGGGCGGCTTTTTTTCTTAATAAGGAGTTGTGTCTTCTTAAAGATACAATTTTTGGATGTATCAATTCTTTCTATCATTTCCCTTCCCCATGAATTCTTTAATTTTTTCTCTTACCTTACTAGCATTTTCTTTGTTTTCTGGGCCTGTTCTGTCACTATTTTCACTGTGTTAACTTGGATAGTTAGGTCACTCACTTTGAGATTTTTTTTTCTAATAGCATGAGCACCTTAGACTCCAAATTCCCTTTACATCTCACAGGTTTTGTCATATTGTATTTTTATTCTTATTCAATAATAAGTATGTTTTAATCATTTTTTTCCATGATTTGTCCCTTGACCTATGCGTTGTTGAAAACTGTTCTAAAATTTTCAAGTGTCAGGGCAACATGGACAGAGCTAGAAGGACTCATATTAGCAGAAATAAGCCAAAAAGAAAAAGAGAAGAAATACAGGATGGTCTCACTTATATGAAGGATATAGGGAAAAACAAACAAATCAATGAGAAAAATTAGAAATAACCAATGGGGTTGAACGATGGAGTGAGAGAGGAGGAGGGGGAGGAAGGCGGGGAGGCAGAGGGCACAAAAGAATAGGATGCTTAACAGGTATTAGGGAAATGGGGAAACCCTGGGCTACACAATAATATAATATATATATAATATGTATATATACACAAAATAAAAATAATTAAATAAAAAAATAAAATTTTCAAGTGTAAGGGGACATTCATTGCTGTAATTGAGCCTTAGCTTATTGCATTCTGGTCAGCCTGTATGATTTATACTCATTTTTTCAATTTGTTGAAGTCTGTTTTACAAGCTAGTTCAGCAATTCTCACAGTGTACTTCTCAGGTCCCTGGGGTTTCCCAAACTCTTTTCAGGAGATCTGTGAGTCCATCATTATTTTCATGGCAATACTGGAACACCGTTTGCCATTTTCACCCTGTTGTTTGTGTTGTTGCTGTCCTGGCAGTGACACCAGCATGCATTAGTTATCATTGTATTCTTCACCATCACAGGCTTGCAGGAGGATAAAAGCCAGTTTCACTCAAGAATGTCCTTCATGAAATAGCAAAAATTATCCTTTTAGTAAATCTTGAACTTTGAGAATACATCTTTTTGTTTTCTGTTTGACAAGGTAGAAAGTACACATAAAACATCTGCACCTAACAGTTCAATGGTTGCCATGTGGAAAAGCACTTGTCTGATGATTTGAGGGAGAGCAGAATCACCCTTTTCTTCTTCTTTCATGGAACACTCAAAAAAAAAAAAAAAAAACAACAACAAAAAAAAACCAAACACTGAAACAAACTGGCAAACAAGCCTGGTTTGCTCAGGCTTGGGTGTTTGGCAAATATTTTCTTGAAAATGGTCATTGCGAGCTGTGTTGAGGAAAACACCTGATAATAGTTGTTGTCAGTCTTAAGTTTTGAGTCTTCATGTTAAAACTCAAATTTAGGAGATCTGTATCTGCCATTGTAATTACATTTGACAGTTTCCTGATACATAGAATCTTTCTCAAAGGATTGATGGTGATACCAACAAGTGTGAGTTAAAAAATATATATTGTATAATGAAATGCATCAGCTTCTGGAAGATCTGCATAACTCACCGAACCATTATTTTCCAAATGATCAATGAACACTGTTCAAAATTATCTAAAAAGTAAAAGATTGATTCAAAGTGCAAAATAAACTGATAGATTTTAATGGAACAGTATAAAGTTCACTGATAAGCCTTCAGATTTCACATTCAACTACTTCTTAAGAAATTATCACTGGTGGAGTTCTATGGACTCTGGCAGAGGACTCCGGGTACTTTAGAGGTGGGAGAGCTACAGCGATCACACCTGAGGGGAGAAGCTTGTACTGCCAAAATATTTACAAGGATGTAAAGCAATGGTGCTTCAATCGGGAAGAAAAATTTAATGAGCATCATTTGTTGAATTTTGGTGTGGTATCAGAGAACATCCATAATTATCTGAAAGGGCAATTAACATACTCTTTCCTTTTCTAGCTACATATTCAAGTGTCAATGCCTTCCAGTTGAACTGAAAAACTGAACTGTCATTGAATAAGTTGGGTTTATTGTTCATGCAGGGAAGGAGAACATACAGCACAGGGAGCTGTCTGTCCTTTTGTTAAGAGAGTTTTAGAAAAGACATAGGATTTGGGTTTGTGTTAGGTGACTTTGGGGGCAGGTTTAAGGAAATAGAAATTTATTCTGGCTGGGATGATGTAAAGATTGATTACTTAATAAATCTCATCTATAGGAAGGGATGGTAGTCAAATGGTGACACCTCCCTCCAAAAAAAAAAAAAATGTCTACATTCTTTTTTTTTTTTTTTTTTTTTGAGACTAGGTCTCACTATTTTTGCCCATGGAACCGCATGCTCTTGTTGCCCGGGGTACCGCAGACTCAAGCAATCCCCAGTCTCAACTTCCCAGGTAGCTGGGATTACAGGCGCGTGCCACCACGCCCAGCTAGTTTTTTTTGGAACTAGGTCTCTCTACAGGCCCCAGGCAGCACTCGAACCGTGATCCCTAGCCCCCGCCGCTTCATAGGCTGAAGCTTACAAGCACGAGCCACCGTGCCCTGCCAAGCTGTCTACATTCTTACCCTAGAGCCTATACATATTAGTTTATTTGAGTAAAGTTAAGGATATCCAGATGAGATCATCCTGGATTAGAAGTGGGTCCCAAATCCCTGGCAAAAGTCCGTGTAGAGAAAGGCAGAGGGAGATTTGAGGGCCAAAGGCCAGCAGAAGACAGAGGTAGGTGCTGGAGTGATTTGACCACAGGCTCAGGCCCATCTGAAGTCACCAGAACTGGAAGAGACCACACGGATTCTCCATTCCCTTCAACAGGAGAGTGGGCCTGCTGACAGCTTGACATCTGCCTTTGACTCCTGAATGTTGAGAGAACAAAGTTCTGTTGGTTTTAGTCTCCAAATATGGGCATTTGTAATAGCAGCCAGCAGAAATAATATGGAAGGACAGGCTGGTGAGCCACTGAAGCAGTAATTGGTATAGGAGCAGCAATTACTCGTGCTAGGATGTTTGGGTACCTTTGTGGCTGAGAAAAGGGCATGGTCTTATTTTTGCCTGGTCCATCATGATTCCAAAGTGACCCTGTGTGACGTACATGTTCTGGACATAGCTGATGTTTGATGGGGGCCACACAGCTGTCCCAGGCCTGCTCCTAGCAACACTGAGGCCTGGTCCTGTCTGGGGGCTGATTTTCTCTTGCTTGTGTGCAAGGCTGGACATTCCTCACAGATTTCAACAAGCCAGTCTGGTGGAAGCAGAAGCTGCTATGATGGTCCTCTTGCTTTCTGCTATCACCAACATTAAAGAAATTTGCCAAAATGTAGGACAATACAGTTTCCCTCTTTAGTTAGAAAAAGCTATTCATAAACATGCTATTCATGATAACATGGTGCTATTATTTAAAATAAAAAATTGTATTTATTAAGTCAGTTAATAAGTGAAACATCTTTCAGTTTAATTTCTAAATTAATGGTGAACACAGGCTACATAAACAAAAGCTCTTTGGAGTCCTCAGCAATTTTTCAGAGAGGAAAGGGATCCTGAGACCAAAAATGTTGGAAGTCACTGACCTAGTTCATTGTCAATTCTTGTAAATACCCAAAGTGTGTTTGTTTCATTGTTGGGGAGAGGGTTCATATATATCCTTTAACCAGATGTGCTAAGAGTGCTTTTATTGTCTATACCTTCAAGAAATTTTTGAGTATCTGCTTTACCTATAATTTGAAGAGGTGAATTTAAAGTTTCCACTTTCATGATTAATTTGTCGATTTCTCCCTGTAGGTCTATCAATTTTAATTTATTTTAAAGATATTTCATTAAGCCAGATTGTTTGATTTATTAGCTGTGTGGTCTAGGGTGATTTATTTATTCTTTCTGAATTTTATTTTTCTCAGATGTAATATGTGGATGGTGATAATAGTTTCATACAGTTCTCAGTAAATATTTGTTATTGATCTCTTTTCCTGTAGCATTTAGTGCAGGAGTACTGATTTTGACTGGACAGATATTGAGGGAAAAAATAAAAGTAGCTAAGAATTAGAAAAGTAGAAAAGTAGATCAGAAAAATAGTAGTGGAAGCATAGACTCAATAGGAAGAGAATTAATGTGTTTGAGTTTGGGGGGCAAAATGCAGCAGGTATGTTAGTGAGTGAAGAATGGGCAGCGTGAGAAGGGGTTCAAAGACAAATTACTGGGACAAATTTGAGGTCCAATGTGAGGTTCCAGTGGGGGTGAAGTAAAGGGCTTAGGTCAGACTGCTCATCTGTGTTGAGCAGAGATAGTGCTAGATGAATATGAGAACCAAGGACTTCTATGCCTGCTTGCCCAGGTGGAGATGGAGTAACAGAATGGCATGAATCTCAAAGCAAAGGGATGCTTTGAGAGTGGCACTAGCACCTGAACGAATGCCAGAACTCTTGTGGTTTGGAACTTGGGAGAACCAATAATTCACTGTCTGTGAATTCAGGGTAACCAGACCTTTCTCAGGAAAACCAGCTTCAATGGCTTTGGGATTTCCCATGGCAGAGAGAAGATAACAGTGCTGGGGAATGCACCTACCATGAAACAGAGGGCATAACGCAAAGCGCAGGGTGGAGAGCAGTGATCCAGTGGATCCTGGGGAGAAAATATACAGGGACTTTCCATAGGCCATGATGGTTAAGAATGAGAAAGGCGTGAGTCATGCTGGGATTGGCCTGCGGTAAGATTCATAAATAATCCAGACAATGAGGACAGAGTAGGCCACAAGGTAGTGCTGGTTTTCAATGGTGTAGCTAAGAAAGAGGGCAGGAGGACTGGTTATAGAAAGATCCAGAAAGAGGAATTTCTCAATGATTGAGGTCCAACAGATTAGTCTGTTCCACAGGGTAATGAATTTTCCAGTGATATTAGCTAACTTTGTTTCAAAAGAAGGTACATGGACATCTTTTAGATGAGAGAACTGGGTTGCAGGACTCCAAAAATTGTAACCAAACCCCGCCCTCCCAAAGCAAACAAAAAAAACCCCTTATCATTTGAGAGCTTAGTACTTGACTCTGTCTCCCTCTAGTGGTTATTCTGCAGAATTAACAAAACCACAAATAATCTCAAAAAGGAATTTAAAACCTCAAACCCAAAGGCTAAAGTTTGTGGCTTTCAGAATATCCTAAATTCCATTTTATGACCAATTCTTCATGAAGCCCACACAAGCATCTGGACATTTATTGTTTGAGTCACAATGATGGTTTTTCTAAATCTGAGACATCTCCATCTGGCAGATATTAGTTAGCTGACTTCTGTGTCAGGCACATAAAATTTAGAGATGGAGAAATAAGATCACTGAATTCCTGCTTGTGTGGGGCTTATGTTCTAATATGGAGAAACAGATCACCAATAAGCAATAAATAAGAAAGCTGCAGTGTTTGACTAGCACTATTCAGGAAAAAAACATTGAGGGTTGTAACAGGGAGTAAGGAAGATGACCTACTTTGGATAGGGTGGCCAGAGGAGACAGGTGACAGTTGAAGATGAGAAGAGGCAGAAGGTGTGGAAAACACATGAAAAGACTTGGAACTGGGAAAGAGGTTGGCTTGCTCTAGTTGCTACAGAAGACGGACACAACTGAAACTAAGTCAGCCAAGCGTGGGGCTGTGGATGGAAGAGGTGGTGGGTCACATCAGACAGCCCTTGTGGACCACAAGTTCCTTCAGGACAACTCTCATCTTACCTCAACAACTTGTGCATATTTTAAACATTCATTTTGTTTGAATTATTAAAATTGTTGAAATTATCTATACCTCTACGTTTGCCTCCAAAAGTATTTGAAATACTTTTAAATGTAATTTGATTTTATATTAACTGATGTTTATCTGTCAGCTCATCAGATCATAAATTTCTCTGACACTGAATAGTCTTTCTGTATGGGTATAGGGTATTGAATTGAAACAGGATATGGAACTGGAAATAGTGCGTTCTTTGTTGAAAAACATTTCCACTTATATAGGACGTTGTTTTCGTGAAGGATGTGAGCTTTCAAGGTATTGACTTCCTCCTGAGGAGACACTAAAGAGAGCTTTCTCTTTCCGCAAAGATGAACAACTCCGGTAACTGCACTACCTCATCTAAAAAGACTGACCAGAACTAGCCAGCCCCAAAGGCTAGTAGTCCTGAACTATAAAAGGCTTAGCATCAAGGAACTTCAGATGCAAGTTAAAAAGTTAAAGCTCAATGTAGAGAAATAAGCCTTTTGGGATCTACATATTTCTTACTTTAGAAGAATAACTATGATAAATGAGGCAGAGAAATACCAAAAGCAAGAGTATTTAAAGCCGGGCACGGTGGCTCGTGCCTGTAAGCTCCAACCTATGAAACGGCTGGGGCTAGAGATAGCGGTTCAAGTCCCGTTTGGGGCACGGAGTGAGACCTAGTTCCAAAAAAATAGCTGGGCGTGGTGGCACGTGCCTGTAATCCCTGGGAAGCTGAGGCTGGGGATTATTTGAGTCTATCGTACCTTGGGCAACATGAGCCTGCTGTGTGTTCCACAGGCAAAACTAGCGAGACCTAATCTCAAAAAAAAAAAAAAAAAAAAAGAAAAGAAAAGAAAAAGGCAGGAGTATTTAGTGGCAGCCCCGGTGGGTAGATAGCCATGGGCCTGTCTGACTGAGCTGCTGCTGTAGCAGTGGGAGCGTCCCTGGGCACAGCGTCCCTGGTTTGCCTCATGATTGACACTTAAGTGGGCATTTTGGCATATCATCAAGATGGTGCTAAGTGATGACACTGAACGGGTCTGTATCTACTTACAGGATTATTTTTCTGTTCTCCATAAAGCACACCGGTAACAGTTAAAGTAAATTTTGCATTTTGTTACTCATCCCAGTGAAAGCCAGGCAGTCTGTACATTCCTCTGTACATACATTGTGTATGTTAGAGCATGTGTGCTTACTCAGTGGTGCAAAGGCCCTGTCAGCTCATTGTCCCAAAGCGCTCACTGCTCACGCTGGAAACCTGTGTGCATGAATACAGCATCCAGAGCCTTTAGATTCAGCCACCATGCTGGGTTATAATCACCTGTGCGTGTATGGCAGACCAGGCTGGAAATAAATGCTGCTTAGGTGCAGGGTTTGGGGCTGGCAGGGGGGAAATGCCCACATCTCAGAGCTGTACTCTCTGCCCAGAACACTCTCCATCTTTCATTTCACATGCTTTCTACTTTCTTGGTTTATATGCCCCTTCCTCAAAACGATAGATTTAAGGAATCCTGTCCCAAAGAGAAAGAAACAGACCGAAATAAAAAACATAGTTCTTAAGAGAGAAGTCAATGGCTGGGAAACACTCTAGCTCAGAAAGGAATGGAGAATTAGTAAATGGGAAAGAATGTTAAGGAATCCACCCAATATTCGATAGAAAAATGAAAATGATCCGTTAAAGGATGTGAGGATATCATCGAGTAAGCACACATGCTCTAAAATATAGGAGGGTACCTTTGGGCACATATAGTCGGGGTGCCACAGAATGGAGCTGTCTAAAGGAAAGCAAGCAAGCTACCTGCGAACTGGGAGAAGCTATCTGCCGTTGAGTCTGTCAATGTATAAACAAAGCTTGAGGGTCAATGTATAAACATATCACATTGGTTAAGACAAGTAGCTTAATAAAAATAGCAGTTCACTTAGAGGAAACTTAAATGGTCAATAAGTAATGAAAAGACATTCAAAGTTTTGAAAAACCAGGGAAAGACAAAACAAAAAATACAATGCCAATGAAAAATCAAAATAGCACTGAGGTACTGGACTAACCTACTGCTGTGGGAGTATAACAGCTTTGGAAGTAGTTTGTCTTGGGAAGTTGGAAAATGGTGCACAGCTTGAGATACAGTAAATCTTTTTGTACTATATGCCCCAGAGCAAACTGGGGCGTGCATATCCTTGTGACTAGGGCAAGGTTTTTTTTTTTAAATTATTAATTTATATATAAATTTCACATCTTTGTAATCCCCAGGGCTCACCCCCACCCTCCCTAACCGTTCCCACCCTCTCCCCCCAACCCCGAGTTCTGTACTTCAGTTTTGTTGTTAGCTTGTTTTGATTTTTCCTCATGGCTTTTGTTTATTTTCCCCCCCTATATCCCATATATTAGTGAAACCATTTGCTTTCTGTCTTTTTCTTTTGGACTTGTTTCTGCTAATATGATTTTTTCTCGGTGCATCCATGTTATCATAAAATCATCAAATCTGTCACTTTTAACTGATGAGTAATATTCCATTGTGTATACATACCACATCTTTTCCATCCAGTCATTTATTTTCAGACATTTCGGTTGCTTCCATGTCCTTGCAATTATAAATAGTGCCGCAGTAAACATCCGAGCACAGGTGTCCCTTTGTACAAGCATCGAGGTCTCCTTTGGGTAGATTCCCAGAAGAGTGATTGCTGGGTCAAATGGTAGTTTCATTTCCTTTAGTTTGAGGGTCCTCCACACTGCTTTCCATAGTGGTTGAACCAGCTTACATTCCCACCAGCAGTGTAAGAGTGTTCCTTTCTCTCCACATCCCCCCAGCACTTTTGTTGCCCGTGTTTTGGATGTGGGCCATTCTTACTGGTGTCAGGTGGTATCTCACTTTGATTTGCATTTTAGGGCAAGGTTTTGCTAGGGTTTTGGGTTACTGATAACTAAGAGAATCTTCAACTTCCATACGTATACTTTCCTCCTAGCAATTTTCATGTGATTCTTTTCCACCTCCTCTTTCATAACTGCCTTCCTTTTGGTCTTCAAAAAGAAAAGGAGGCACATTCCTTTTCAGTATTGCAGTGATCAGCATTGGGGTTACTAGCTTAAACTACTTCAGTTGCCCCAATGTGCCTTTCTCTTCAACTAAATACACAAAGTTGCACTGTAATGTATGTGGAATTATTTTTTAATTTTTTATACATAATAAAAAATTTCCAAAAATCGATTGCTAGAGTACATATCAACATATTTACCAAAAGAAAAGCATGCCTTTTAAAAAATCCTACTTCTTGCTTTTAAAAGCTCCCTTCTTTTCATCTACATTTTACTTTACATTATTATTCATTAAGCAAAAAGAAAGTATATAGATTACTACTATGTTAAATGATCTATGATAAAACATTAATTATATTAGAGTCACATGATTTTAATGTTGGCTTGATGACACAATTTATGGGAAAGGTAATCATTTAATAAAAGATAATTTCTATAATAAATAGCTTATTTTATGACATGCCTTGAAATTCTTCTTAGCGTCCTCTCCCTTCTCTCATGTTATTCCTGTCACGTATTTTAATTCTATGTCTCAAGCCAATAAGACAGTGTCTGCTGCAGCAAGGGCCCTCTCTTATAGTAGGTTTCATTCCTTCTGGCCTCTGTATGTCCTTCTGGAATTATTTTCCTGATTTTATTTTATCATTTTTTAGAGCACTGTCAGTGCTGACGACCCCTTAGTTTCCTGTTAATGAATCTTGGGTCTCATGTGTGAACTACCCATCAGGAGGCACAGTTGTTTGGGGAGGGCGAGTGATTCATGGTGGTTTCTTTTATTTTTTCTTTATTTTTTTATATTTTGTGGGAACGATTTCTTTTCTTTTCTTTTTTACATCATTATCTACCGCATTCTTTTTTTTTTTTTTTTTTTTTTTTTTTTTTTTTTTTTTTTTTTTTTTTTTTTTTTTTTTTTTTTTTTTGAGACCAGGTCTCGCTATTTTTTTGCCCGGGAAACCGCAGGTTCACATTGCCCAGGGTACCACAGACTCAAGAAATCCCAGCCTCAGTTTCCCAGGTAGCTGGGATTATAGGCGCCTGCCACTACACCCAGCTATTTTTTTGGAACTAGGTCTCAAGTGATTCCCAGTCCCAGCTGCTCTGCATAGGCTGAGCTTAAAGGCATGCATGACCGTGCCTGACTCTCTCCCATAATCTTATCACCCATGAACCATCATCTGAATCTTTCGTGCTCTTCTACCCCTGATTTCCTCTTTCCCCTCTCATGCTCTGTACTTCAATTCTGCTGAAAGTTAGTCTTAAATTTTTCTTGTCTGCTTGTTTGTTTTCCCTATATCCCTTATATAAGTGAGAATACCCAATATTTCTCTTTTTCTTTCTGGCTTCTTTCTGCTAGCATGATTCCTTCTAGTTCCATCTATGTTGCTGCAAATGACATGTTTGTCTTTTTTGATTGATAAATAATATTCCATTGTGTACATATACCACAACTTTCTGGCCTATTTGTGTGTTTTGTGCCATTGATTGTTTCCATATCCTGGCTATTGCAAACATCACTGCAACAAATATCCAGGTACAGGTGTCTTTATGAATTAGAGTTTTGTACCTTTGGATAGATTTCTAGAAGTGGGTTGCTGGATTAAATGATAGTTCCACTTTTAGGGAACTCTCTTACACAGCTGGTGGGGGTGCAAACTGGTCCAGCCACTATGGAAGATGGTGTGGAGGACCCTCAAACAATTAAAAGTCGAATTACTATTCAATCCAGCAATCCCACTACTGGAAATCTACCCAGAGGACATGAAAACACTAATTCAAAAGGACACCTGTACATGCATGTTTATTACAGCTCTGTTTACAACTGCTAAGATTTGGAAACAAACCAAATGCCCCAAAACCAATGACTGGCTGAAAAAAATTGGTACATGTACATGATGGAATACTACGCATCAATCAAGGAGGACAAACACATGTCATTTGCACCAACATTGATGGAATTAGAAAGACTCATATTAGCAGAAATAAGCCAAAAAGAAAAAGAGAAACACAGGATGGTCTCACATATATGATGGATATAGGGAAAAACAAACAAACAAATGAATGAGGAAAAATAAAAACAACCACTGGGACTGAACAATGGAGCAAGAGAGGAAGAGGGAAAAGAAAATGGGGGAGGCGAAGGGCACAAAAGAGTAAGATGGTTAACAGGTGTTAGGAAGCGGGAAAACCCCGGGGTACACAATAATGTAATATAAATATAAGCACACGTATATGCAAATGTAAAAAATTTCAATAAAAAAATAAATGATAATTCTATTTTCAGTAGTTTAAGGGCCCTCCACACGGTTTTCCATAGGGACTAGACCCATTTGCTTCCCCATCACGGTGGTTTCTTCACAAGCTGTGCCACCCGAGTATCATGGTCCCAGAGTTTTGCGTTGAAGAAACGACCCTTTGGTGACGGTTCATGGGAGACATGGTGGTGAGTGAACCATGGAGGTCTACAATGATGTAAAAATGATACATATGCAATCAATAAAAAAGTAATAAAAAACCTTAAAAAGGGAAAAATAAAGACTTGTCCCTATGTCCAAGAGGAAGTAGCTGAAGCATTGACCTTTGACCTCCAGAGTCGACCTTTGACCTTTGACCCTGTGACTATAGTTGGTACTCAGGTCGCAGAAGGGTGAATTGGTGCCTCAGATTCAACGTGTGAGTGATGAGTATCTCCCATCTTGTCCCCACCAGGGTCATTGCTGAGGACACAGTGGAGGGAGAAAGGAGACTCGCACCTCATCTGGACACCTGCAGCTGCACAGCCAGGTGGGGGCATGGGCTTGGGAGCACACCAGAATGTGGTCTGAGCTGCACCTATACCCAAATGGGCAGAGACTGCTGCCAGGGAGGCCCAGTATACCTCTGGCTCTCGTGGCACAGTCTAAAACCCAGTAGGGAGCAGTGGTTCATGGTGTGAGAGCTGTGCTTTAGCCTGAGCTTTGGGGTGTGGAGGCTGTGGTACCTCCAGGGCTTGCAGCTCCACAAGCAGCTGTACCTCCGCCTCCACCGGTGCCCTGTGGCTGCTGTCTTAATGTCTTAAGTGCAGGTATGCTGGCAACAGTTGTCCTCATCCCTGCTTTTCCTGAAAACTATTTTCATCCTTGAAAATTATTCCTGGGTATAGATATCTAGGTTGGTGAGTATTTTCTTTTAAGACCTATAAAGGCAACTTTCCATCCTTGTTACATTTCTCTTTAGAAGACAAGGGATAATATTCTTGTTGCCATGTTTCTTTTCTCTCTGAATGCTTTGAGTTAGAAATGATTCTCTGTCAGTCAGTCAGTCAGTGAGTCTGTCTGTCTGTCTCTCTCTCACACACACATACATACTCATATATTTTAGGTGCCTTTTCATTCCAGGGTGCCTGACAACCCTGTTATTCTTGCTCTTCAGATGGAGGCATAGCCACTTTTCCACTGGTCCACTTAGAGTCACAGCAGAGGTCCAAGGTGTGCCAATTGTCTCATCCATTTTCAACACTTTCTGGATGATGATGTTCCTTTAATCACCTCCCTTCTGCAGCTGAGAGCAAAGACAAAATGATTCTCTTTAGTTTTCAGCAATTTTGCTTTAATATATCCAGTTATGTGCTTTAACTTTTTCATTTATTATATGTACATGTATTCTATTGGGTCTAGTAGTTCTAGATTCTATTAATTGATGCTTTTATTTGTTTTGAATAATTGGAGGTAGGGGACTCTTATTCTTTATGTACTATACTGTTTGTTTCACCAACTAAAAAAGATCCTTTAAGGAACACTCTTACACTGCTGGTGGGAATGTGAACTGGTTCAACCACTATGGAAAGCTGTGTGGAGGACCCTCAAATTGATGAAAATGGAACTACCATTGGCCCAGCAATTGCTCTCTTGGGAATTTACCCAAAAGAGACCTCAATGCTTGTACAAAGGGATACCTGTGCCCAGATGTTTACTGCAGCACTATTTGTAATTGCAAGGACTTGAAAGCAACCTAAATGCCCCAAAACAGATGATTGGATGAAAAAAGATGTGATATATATCTATACACAATGGAATATTACTCATCAGTTAAAAGTGACAAATTTGATGATTTTATGATAACATGGATGTACTTAGGAGAAATCATATTAGAAGAAACAAGTCAAAAGGAAAGACAGAAACCAAATAGCTTCACTAATATATGGGATATAGGAAAAAAATAAACAAAAGCCATGAGGAAATGTCAAAACAAGCTAAACACCAAACTGAAGCACACAACTTGGGACGGGGAGAAAAGGTGGAAACAGTCAGGGAGGGTGGGGGGTGTGTGAATCCCTGACTACAAAGATGTGAAATTTATATATAAATAAATTTTAAAAAATAAAATAAAAAAGATCCTTTAAAAACAAATGACAGACCCTGCCTCAGTATTTACCTAGGACCCTACTCATACTTCTTTGCTCCCTTCTGAGTTCCTGGCTTGCCATTTTCAGCCCCTAGTTTACTTCAAGGGTTCTGTATAAATAGTCAAAAAATTATGAAGACTTAGTTATTGACAATTATCATTTTTAATCACAAGTCTTACTTTGGTTCTATATTTCTATTATTTCCAAAGTCCCAGTTCTTTATCCTTAAGGAACCGTGACTATATGCAGTATATTTGATCTCAGGTGGACTCAATAAACTATTCAGATATCGATTACCCTTATTGGATCTACTGGATGCTGGTTACCTGAATGATTCTATGCTGGTTACATATAGATCTTCAGAGGGACTAACTCTCTTTGGGTATTCCAGGCATCTCACAACACTATAAGTCTTAGGGTCCCCACAAGTGGGATCCTTTGACAGAGGATGTTAGAAAGGGTGAAAGACAAAGGGCATATGGGAACCAATAAACTAAGTTTGTTTTCTTTGGCATAAGACTAATTCTAGAGAAAGAAACATCTAAGTTCCCTTTTCTCCTACCTTTAGTTCCCCTGTGACATGTAAAACTTTATAAATATAAAGCAAGTCTGACCCTATTTAAAGAAATAGGAACAGACTTTCTTCTTATGTGGTAATCTACTTTTATTCTCTAGATTCAGTTACTCTACCCAGTTTCTTAATTGTCTCAGATTTTATGACATTGGTCTATGTAAATACACACACATGAATTTGCTATAGGGTTTTACTTGCAGAAGTTGGCTTAATCTTTCTTGTAAGGGTGTTGTCATTGAGGGCTTAAAGTCTGTAAGATTGGTAGTTGGGGAGGGAAGAAGGGAATGTAAGAGGAGCAAGCATAGACTGGAATTCACAAGGATGGACTGGAACCTCCTTCAGTCCTCAGTGCCTCTGGCCTACAGATAAATCAGTGCAGTTCATAGAGTTGGACAAAGTTGAAGGCCAATTTGGGGGGAAGATGATGAAACAGTTGCTAGTCTGGGCTACTGCCATATGCCAAAGAGATGAGCTAAGATAAACAAAAATACATATGAATAACAAAAAATGCTTCTACTTTTTAAACACGAAAGTCAAAATGGCTGCTGGTTTACTTCTGCCTTTCAAATCTCATGCAGAAATCATTCTTGACACCACTTTACCTGGAAACACACAGGGGAAGGAATTCTGGGAAATGCAGTTCAGGCTAGTCAAGTCAGCACACCACAAAGATATTATATCTAGATACCATTTTGTTATTCTTATACAAGTGTTAACATACCATATATACTCTTTTGCAGCTGTGTAGAGACTCTACCATATCATTACATATAAATGCAACATTATTTTTAACGGTAGCACAATATTGCATTGTGGTTGAGTTATTCCTATCCTTTGCTATTCTGAACAATGCTGCATCAAATAATCTTGTACATATGTCATTTTGCACATGTACAAGTTTATCTGTATGACGAATTTTTGGAAGTGCAATTTCTGGGTCAAAGAGTATCTGCATTTAAAATTCTAATATATTTTCTTAATTTCTCTATGGAGTTTGTATCAATTGTGTTCTTAACTAGCAAAATATGACAATGCCTCTTTCCCTGTACTTCTGCATCATAGTATCATTTCAAGTTGTTTTTGCAAATGTTATAGATAAAAAATGTATTTCAATATGGCAGTGTGATTTTAATTTTCACTTTTATTATTGCAAATGGATTAAATTCCTTGGGAATGTTTCTGGCATGGGGAAGGAAATATAAATTAAAATTTTTAAAATTGGGTTGAACTCAATATTTCAGGTGCAGGAGCAGGCAGGGCCCAGGCCCTAGCCTGGGCTGGTGAAGAGCCCAGGGAAGCATGTTGGAGAAACTTGTGCCTTGTGTAAGTGGACTTGGAAATTTGGTAGTTGAGAACTTGGTTTAACTTTGAAACTACAAAGTTGGAAATTGTCTGGAGACCTGAAGAGTCTTGCTGTGTTGCTGTTTTCATCATGAGACATCTGAAGTGCTTGCTGCTGTTGTATTGAGTGTTTCTTGTTGGTTTCTGGGCCACTTTAGAGTTGAAACTGAAAGAATACTGGAGCTGTGCTTTTTGGAGAAGAATTGATGACGCCATCCTGGTTTCCTCATTGGATTAGAATCTCCTGCTTTCAAAGGATCAACTATGCCATTTGGGCTTCTTCTGGCTTGAAGTGAATAACTGTGTCTTTGGAAGAAGGAGCGACAGCACTATCTTGGCTTCTTCATCTGGTTTGAAGGTGGGACAGTCACCATTTTGAAGCAGCACATGGCTGAAAGCTGCATGTAGCTTTTTGAACTAGAGAATGGACTGGTTGGTAAGGTTAACAAAGGGGTCCCTTGTACCCCCTCAGTGACTGTTTGTTTTGTCATTTAATAAGTAAACTTGCTTTTGCCTCCTCTTAAGGTTTATGTGGTCTTGCTACTGCTTGTGCACGGGCTGGGTCAAACCTGGTGTGTGGCCGGCTTTAAAGGGCAAGTTGCTCCCCTTTGTAAGTTTTGTTAAGTACTTTGTTTTGCCTGTTTTGTCACCTGATATGGTTATCTTTTCCTGGAGGAATTCTGATCTATTCCACGAGAACAAGACCAGCTTCCTCCTGGGAAACCTTTCAAAAGTAAGCATGTAGCTAGTCCACAGGGCTGGGGTTTATAGTGGTGTTACATTTCTTAAGGACATTCAGGGAACAGTATCAATGAGTGTGTGTGAAGTTGCAATTAACTATATTCCCCCAGTAAGGACAGCGGATGTTTTATTATAGCAAGTCATCAGAGATAAGTACATAAGAGTGGAAGGCACACATTAATACTTTAGCTTTCATATCTGCTTATTTATTTTGCCTGTGGAATCAAAATTCTCTTCTACTGTGGTTGAGAACCACAACCACAAGATGTAGGGGGTGGGGGTTCTCAGATTAACAGTGAAATCACTCTTGTTAGAAGAACTGTGAGGTGGTTGAGATTGAAAGCTGCGTGTAGCTATTTTTAGGTTTCCTGAATGTTGGAAGAAGACATGAAAGAAGATATGGGACAAAATCAAAGACTTCATTACTCAGGGCACAGTAGGCAGCTTGGTCATATTCTCACCAATACCCCTTGCTCCCTGTCCCGTGGAGGTCATGTGGAGGTGTGCCCAAGGAGATGTTGTGCATATCATGTTTTTGTTTTTGTTTTTTAATAATAGTTGAGGGACTTTAAGCTTGAGAAATCACCAGTCTTATAAAGGGAACTGCTTGCAAACCTGCCCAAACTTTGTCCCCTCGTGAAGCAGGATCTTTAACATACTGGACAGCAAACAAATCTACCCCCTCTCCTGGAAAGAGACACTCTCTCTGTCTTAGACAGTTCACTTGAACAAATAATCTAGAATACAAAGGACCCATGAAGAGCCATTTACCAACAGAAAGAAGAAACATTTTCTTGACCCATTCTTAGGTCTGAATTTCTAGGTTATTTTTTCTGCATGTTTTCTGCAACCAAGACACAGTTGTCTTTCTTGTCAACTTCTGTTGGGAGGTAACTTTCGTATATTTAAAAGATTGGTTTAAAAAAATGATGATCATGATCATAAGATATGGAAGACTATGTATCTTTGCACATGTCTTAAGTTGAATCAGGAGAAGAAAATGAGGCACAGAGCCCTGAATGTCTGATTTAGCCACTCAGTCTTCTCGGATATTAAGTTACAACTAAGCAGTGAGGCAAGGGCTTTCCTGCATCTAATAAGGCTAAGAAGACAGATGCTTTAATGAACTTGGGAAATCATGGACTTGGACACTGGTGGTAGTTTGTGATACCCATTGATGAACTTAAGACTCTCAAAAAGCATTCAGGCAATGTAAAAGATCTTGCAGGGGAAAAAATGTGATTTTCAGGAACTCAGTTATGTCATCCATAAGAAAACACATCACATCACCAACGTCCTGAAATGGCTAAGGATGCAAAACAGATTTTCTTGGAATTCTCAATAAATCCCTGTGGTGATGGGGAACACTGAACATAGTGAATATTTAAAGAATGGACCTATTTGGGGCTTCTACCAATAAAATATTCTCTAAGTCAAAGAGAACCTTCACCTCCCAGCTTCTTAATAATGAAAGTGCAGGTTGCTGTGGCAAGCTTCTGGCATCTCAGTGTTAGGAAAAGACTGACCAGTCCATGGGTGTCCTCTGGGGAAGTGTTCTTTTGTGTCTTTAAAAAATTAATTTCTCTCATACAGAGAACTGTAATTCTTTAAAATCCTACACTTCACTCTGGAACTACTTAGTCTCCTACACTAGATAGAAATGGTAAATGTTTCTTACTAATGGATGGAAGACCCGATGCCATTGTACTAAGGACAGGCAAAGATTCTTTTTCTTTCTTTTTTATTTGCAGTAAATTAGAAGAAAACCACTGACACTAAGATGTTAAAATATTAGTGAAAACTTTGAAAAATCACCCATAATCATATTGCCTGCTCCTGCCGTTCTTTTTTTTTTTTTTTTCTTTTTCATTTTTGAATGTTGCCTATTGGTCCTTATTTAAGTACATGCTTATTTCTGGCATAGATGTCAGAGATGTTTATAGCAAGTGCCAACTCAATTTATGTATATATCATGACAGATTTTTAAGGAATGGGATTTTTCTTTAAAAATCATCATATGCTTCTAATGTATTTAAAAAGCCATGCCTTAATTTATCTTGCAGCTTAGCTGTTATTTTATTTCACTAGAGGGAATAAATACATCTTCTGACAGTAGACACTCAGACCAGTTGCTTTTTGATGTCACTCCTAGTTTTGTTGGAGAGACCACCCCCTTTTCCATTTATTCCTTTTTTTGCCTGGTATGGCATGAAAATATGCAATCAGTTAACCTCAATAATCTTATCAGACTATTGCCATGTACATTAAACAGAAACAGAACTAAAATTGTAGCCCCATATCCTGTGGCTTGAGATGGTGATCTGATCTGTTGCAGATAATGTTTGCTCTATATAGCATCAAAACACAAGTTTCACAAAGATGTTGCTAGCTGGGTTAGGTTATATTGCTAGACCTTAGTAGATACTCTTTATCAGAGCACTTGAAAGTGTCCAAATGTTATCAATATTACCCGTGGTGTGCTTTTTTAATTCTAAGATTTAAAAAAAGCACAAGTAACTTAATAATTAATATATATATAGTTGGGATGTATTAGGGGGATATTATGACAAAGAACGCTGTGTGTTCACCCCAAACTCACTTTCTCTTTTCCCAGACACACCACTAGTCAAAATTTCCCAGCCTCCTTTGCAATTAGGTGTGGCCACATGACTGAGTGAGGCCTTGTCAGGTGTGCCATTTCCAGGTGTGGCCCGTATAAAGTTATCTGATGACCCAGAAGAGCATGATGACCTTAGAAGCTGTGAGCTTTCCAAGATATGAAGCCTTGTGATAGTATATATTTGCGAAATCATTGTCTGATTAACACTTCACTTTAGCAAGAATTATTGCCATTATTTGAGGCAAATGAGACTTTGGAGTTGTATCTAGACAGTTGCTAATGTTCTCTAATTAATATAATTACGAAGTAGAAAGTTATTTGGATAATCATGCACATTGTTTTTCATCTGCAAACAATCCCTGGTGATGGCAGAGAGTGTAGTGGCTAGAGCTGCTTTAAAATCAAAGTACACTTGAGGACTAGAATGCCCAGAGGAGTTGACTGTCTTTGGCTCTGGAAGTAGCTCAAAGCAGTGGTGGAACAGGAAGTCTCTGGGACCAGATTGTCTGGGGTTTGGGTCTGGCTCCGCCTCTTGTTATCTGTGGAGCTTGGACAGACTATCCATGCATGTTTTAATACAATTTCTTACTCTGCAAAGTGGAAACAATAATAATACAGAGTATCTACCTCCTAGGGAGCCCGGAAGATTTAAATGAGATAATATATGCAAAGTACTCCCAGCTGTGCTTGGCATACAATGTTAGCTTGTCATTCATGAGAGAACAGTGTGTCAAGTCAGAGGCCTGATATAAGCTCCTGCCTCATAACTGCTCCATCTTTTGGCCAAAACTACCCCTTTGATGAGATTTTCAAGAAAAAAATCTGGTGATAAGACATCTCCATAAGGAAGTGTATCCCTGCAAGAAATATACCTCCTCCCTCCTCTTCTTTGTGGGTGTGCCCTGCCTCCCACAGAGACACCTTTCTTTACCCTCACTGAGGGGCAGGTTGTATGTCTTGCCTCCTGTTCCTGCTCCAGTCCCTCTTGCTCTCCACATCATCAAAGTAGAGAAACAAAGACAGATATTTTTTTTCCTTTTTTAAATTTATATGTAAATTTCACATCTTTGCAATCCCAGGGATTTGCCCCCCCCTTCCCCCTTCCCCCTTTCCCTTCTGTCCATTGTTGCGTGCTTCAGTTTGGTGCTCAGCCTGTTTTGTCTTTTCCTCATGGCTTTTATTTATTTATTTATTTATTTATTTTTCTTCAATATGTCCCATATATTAGTGAGACCATTTGACTTCTGTCACAAAGACAGATATTTAGGAAGCCACACAACTCTCTCTCTGTTGACTGTTGGTTTTACCTTTGACCTTCAGATAGAAATGAGTTGCCATTAAGATACCTTGAGTGGTGAATTACAATTCTATTTAAAATCAGTCATCTATTGAATCTTTAAACACAATATAAAATTCAGACCTGAAATGTGTTGAGTAAAGATAGGCATAGAGATTTTTCATATTTTTTATTATGTGTGATAAAATGTAAGTTTTAAGTGTATGATTCAAAGGCATTAAGTATATTCCCAATATTGTACCACTACAACCACTATCCATTTCCAGAACTTGCTCATCACTCCAACATAAATTCTGTACCCATCAAACAACAACTTCCTCACATCTCCCCACCTCCCTCCCCAGCCCTGGTAATTTTTGTTCTACTTACTGTTACTAAGCATCTACTGATTCTAGGTACCTAATAGAAGTGAAATCATGCAGTGTTTGTCCTTTTGGGTCTGGCTTATTTCACTTGTATGTTTCTAGAACTATTCCTGTTGTCACCTGTATCAGAATTTTTTTTTTTCCAGTGGTTGTGTATAGACCATATTCTGCTGATCCGCTCACCTGCTGATGGATAGATAGATTGGTTCCAACCTTTGACTGTTGTGAATAATGTTCTGTGAATATGGGTGTGGAAGTATTTGTATATCTCTGCTTTCAGTTCTTTTGGAAAAAGAGTGAAAATACTGGTAATTCTTGTTTAAAAGAGATTCCCCGGTATGTTTCATTGGTCACAACTATGTCCCATGGTATCACCTAGTAAGAGAATAGAATAGGATTGAGAACATGAAGTTTTAACCCTCTCCCCACTGCCCCCCAGTCTTTGTCATAGAGAAATTCAAGAAATTATGGGCTAGGAAAAAGTGGTAAATGAATCTACTTATACTACCTGCTGAGATGAATCTAGAACTGAGATTCCCATACTCCTACAACAGACAACATGGATAAGAATTGATTCTTAATGGTAATTGTAATGTTATTGGTCCTTTATAAATCTAAATTCAAAGCTGTCCTTTTCTCCTGGATCTAATTTTGAATGGTTTTATGACTTAAAGGAACTGCCTCATCGAATTTCAGTGGGAATTTAGATAAATCAGCTTTTGATAGGTAATTATCCATGGTTTGGTTTATATAAAATAGACTTTCCAACAGAAGGCGGGAACTCAACTGTAGATAAAGATAATTAACTGATAATTAAAATTGGGTGGTTTAGCAATAACAATACAAATGGAGAAGGGGCAAGATGGCGCTTTGAAAAGGAGGCCATTTCTATTAGAATACTCAGCACTAAACAGAACTAGATCTGTTTAAAGATAACTATTCAAATATTATGGTTCAATTACTCCAGAATTTGCTATTTGGCTTACCTGAAAGTATTCATTTGTTATCAGAAGTTTTGGAATAGGATCTAGCTGTTGCATTTGTAGAAACTAAATATTCAGAAAGACTTGTCCTTATCTTAGATATAAGTTTTACATTCCATTGTTAAGGACCAAATCACCAAGGCAACAATCTTATCAATAACAGACTCAATAATGGAATTATGAATAATGGACTGGAATGAAGGATGGCAAAATCAAAGCATGAAGCAGATGTTTTTACATGTCTAGTGTATGCATCACTAAAGAAAGAGAAGGATGATGGTACTAGTTAAGATGTAATTTCAGATGCAAGTAACCCAAATAACAGAGGGTTGAGTGAAATATTTATTTTTCTATAGGGAAGATGGTCCAGAACAGGTATCATGATCCTGCTTTAGGGCATCATCCAGCACCCTGGCTCCTTCTCTCCATTTCTTTGTCTTTCCAAACAGAGGGTAGAAGCAGGGAAGGGTTAGGTGATGAACTATCATTTACCTTTAAGGGAGTGACCTCTGGTGTTCCATTGTGCTTAGGATTGGGCACATGGCTGCACATTGATGCAAGGGAATCTGGGAAATAAGAGTTTTTATTCAGATGGCCTTGGATCCAGCTAGAAGTGAGGGATACTATAATTTTAAAAGGAGAGAATGGATTTTGCTATATGATTTTTTGATATTAATAGTCTTTGTTTCAAGAAAGCTCTTGCTATTTATAGGAAACAAGACCGCTTACTTTAAAGCAAATTTGAAAAGTTTGATACCAGAGATTTTGGGTTTGTGTAGAAACAAGCCATTCCTATCTTCTTGACAGTTTAGTAATCTTTTCTTCCTTAAGAATTCTGGAACTTTTAAGTGCATGGTTAGAACCAGCTGTTACCCTACATTAGCTATCTTCCTGAGCAACACAGGCTTTCCAATTACTCTACTATCAGTGGGGACACACATAGAACAAGGCTCTCTCTGGCTGTGTGTGCTATTTATTGCAGACTAGATTAGTTCTCTACACTGACAATTGCTTCCTGTGAAGAGGATGTTGAAGAGGATGGCAGATACATCTTTCCCCTGTAAACTTCTCTGTACCTACTCACTATCCTAATTTGATGCACAGCAAAAGTAGTCAACAAAAAAAGTAGGACCTAACAGTGTTGTAGGAAGGGAAAAGAGTCCCAGAAATTCACTTGAAACTACAAACTTGGGAGGCTAGCATTTCAGTTGGGTATCTATTTCCCTATACACATTTGAAAGAAGGAAGTGGAGAACTGGAGGGAGGTCAGGGTAGACAGGAGGTTTTTTTCTTGGAGACATCTTTTTTTGGATTCCTCTTCCTCACACTCCAATCTGAAGTTGTTGCTCTCTAGATTTGAGGTGTGGATGTTATCCTGGGACATCCTGAAAATTTTCTTTACTACTTCCTTGGGTACCCTGTCTCTTGGGGCCCTTTTTCTTAGTTTACCTGCTTGTTCTGATGGAGTACATCCACTATCATCTTTCTCAGAGATAACAAATAGGTGGTTAAGTTGAGACTCTTTACTTTGGAAGGAATCTTTACTGTTGTTATCGGGCAAGAGAGAGAGGCTTCCCAACTTTAAAACTCAAAGATCATCTGCCTGCTTCTCCCAGGCAGATTCAAAACCTAACCTCTGGCAGGTGAAAGCCTTTCTCACTGACCAGTCACCTTTGTTATGCAAATTCTAGCCATGCTTTCCTCAGCTCCCTGCCCCAGACTGAAAATAAAATCAGAAACTGCAGTTTACAACTTGCTAGCTTGTCTCAATTTACCTTTTTTCAGTTCCTGCAACCTAAAGACATCCAAAATTGTGGGTTCTTACCACCATCCCCAGTTCTTATTATATTTTCCAAAGTCAGAACAAGACTCTTAGAATGCAGACTAATTTATTACTAGACAAAGTGATTTCCTAATTATTTGCTATAGAAAGAAGCATATAAGAAAACCCCGATTACTCCAACATTGTCCAAAAACCCTCAATCTTTTGGTCCTGTTAACCTCACCACTTGTCCAATCCTGCAGAGGTCATTAACACGTGTCCCACAGAGAGCATAATTCCTTCTTCTTTGGTATGTTCCAGCTTCCAAGCAGATAGTCAAAGGTATGATGCTTTCTTCTCCTTTCTACTACTCCAGGTAGTAGAAAGAAACTCCATAGTAGAGGAACCAGCAGAACTTATTTTCTTCTCAGGTCTAGCTCACAAGGCCACTCCAGAAACTTTTGAGTCAAGCACAGTAAGACAAACTCCAAAATAGAGTTCAAATTGCCAAAATCCTCAGCTTCCTTTAACACACACTACTAGCCTGAGTTGGCCAAAGTCTGCAGGCCCCAGGCCTTGGCCACATGACCAAGAGCACATGGCTCACATCTCCTTCTTCCAAAATTCCTAATCAAGATGGCTGAATCCAAAATGACTGATCTCACTCTTTGCTTTCAACCCAATAATTATACCCTTCCTTCCCACCAAGACTTGCAGTCAAGAGGCCTCTGGAGGAAGACAAACCAATTTTCTTTCTTTGAAATTTGCAAATCTATAGCAACAGGAGGGTAGTTAACTCCTTATCAAATGTATGTATCAACTATGTTAATAGCATGGGGAGGTGGGGTAGACTCCCCCTATAACTGTCATATTTGATTTGGTACTTCCAGTCCAGAGTCCTTATGGTTCATGCTCCCCAGACTCCTAGTTCTTTGATAGAGTGATAAAGAGGGGACCTACCAGCTCTGTGGGGACAGAGGAAAGGTCTGGGAGATATTTTCTTATGAAAACTCCCACTCACTCCTTTTGGCTCCTTCTAGAATTTGTTCCTTCATGAGTAGCTGGTACCTTCAGTTCCTGATATTTCCTGAGGTTTTTTGGTGTGAATGAGACCATTTCTTGCTATGCCACATGATAGGTACCTAATTTTCAATTTTCTTCAGCTGCTAAGTCAGTTATCACACATCCATCTGCTTTTGGGATTCCAAAATTTTATTGACATCTCTTGTATGTTCCCATTCACACTCTCCTGTAGATTTATACATTTAAAACCCTTTGTTGTCATTTTAGTGGGAGTAGAAAGCAGAACGGAAATAAATGCAGCTATTCAGTCTCTATTCAGCTTAGAAGTCTCATTCTCTCAACCCATACCAGTCAGACTTCTAGACCAATCATTTTGCTGAAACTGTTTTTATCAAGGTCAAAACCTTGCTTAATCCAGTGTCAATTTTTTATCTTTATCTTACTTGAATTCTCAATGGAATTTGATTCAATTAATCACCTTTTCACAACATACTCTCCTTTTTCCTGCTACCTGCAAGGATCTTTTTCTAGTTTCTTTTTCTCACCTCTGTTGCAGTGCCTGAGAATTCAGTCCTCTGCCTCTTATTTCCTCTTTTCTACTTGTATTCTCTTGGTTTGCAGTCCTATGGGTTTAGTTATTTACATGCCATATCTTCCATATATAAAGACATGAAACATGTGTGTGTATTCTGCTCCAAGATCTATGGCACCTGGGTCAGAAATATGTGTCATGCTTGCATCAGCCCATTTTCTACCTGTCACTTCCACTGGCAGTCCAATAGACATCCCAAATTGAACTTCTTCAAAATAGAATGTGGTTTCATCCCTCAAATCTGTTCTGTCTCATCATCTCCATCTCAGTATATTCACCTGGATTTTGCTCAGGTTGAACATCTAAGAATCATCCCTGATTATTTTAGATTATTCTATTCTTCTTGTACCCATGTCGATCTAACCACAACTTACAGCAATTTCACCTTCAAAATAGATCCTGGTTAGATAAGTCATTGCTTCCACATACAGGTTCACATCACCCTCATCTCTCATCTGGACCCCTGCAATTGTATCCCTGGTCTTGCTAACTGTCATTCTTGCTTTCCTTCTGATATTGGGTGGGAAAATAGGCAAAACAGGGTGCTTAACCAAACTTACAAAGAGGAGCAGCTGGTCTTTTAAAGCCAGTCGTGCACCAGGTTCTTCCCAGCTCATGCATGCAGTAGCAAGACCACATAAACTATAAGAGGGAAGCAAAAACAAATTTACTTATTACAAGACAAATTAGGTAAGAATCACTGAGGGGCACAAGGGAACCCCTTTGGTAATCTTATCACGTAGTCCAGTCTCTAGTCCAAAGAGCACACGGTTGTTAAGATGGAGTTAAGATGGCGCCACCACTCCTTCTTCAAAGACACAGCTCCACTTACTCCAAGCCAGAAGAAGCCAAGATGGCATTGTCGATCCTTCTCTGAAACTAGGAGACCCAAATCCAATGAGGAAAACCAGGATGGCGTCATCAATTCTCCAAAAGGCACAGCTCCAGCATTCTTTCAGCTCCAACTCCAAAGTGGCCTGACATCAGTAAAACTCACTCGCTACAGCAACATGGCAAACGCTTCAGACATCTCACGCTGGAAATGGCAACACAGCAAAGTCTCTTCAGTTCTCCAGAAGACTTCCAAGCTTTGCAGTTTCAAAATTAAACCAAATTTTCAAGTACTGCATTTCCAGGACAGCTCAGACAGGTCACAAGTTTCTCCAGCATGCTTTCCCAGGCTCCTCACTGGCCTGGGCTGGGGATGGAAGCCCACAGCTTGACTTCCTTCCCTGCCCTGCTGCCCCACATGGCAGCAGCAGCTCCAACACCTCCAGCCTCCTTGCTGCTCCTCTGCTCTCCTCCCTTTCCTTCTTCATTCTCAGTCTTCTATCTCCTTTCCATCTGTTTCCTCTGTCCCCCCAATCTCTTAATCCTCTTTTCTTGCTAGAAGTCTTAACTTCCTTTTTCCAAGTCTCCACCCACCAATGAATAATACCTGCTATTTTAATGCAACACCACCAATACTTGGGGCCACAACCCCCTAACAATTGTGAGGAAGGTTTAAATAAAAAATTAAAACATCTAACCAGGCATAGTGATGCATGCCTGTAGTCTAAGTGCTGCAAGGCAAGAAACTTGGAATTGCCTGAGTTGGTGGGTTCGAGAATACCCTAGGCAACATAGCAAGACTTAGTCTCAAAAAAAAAATATTAAAACATCTGACAACATTGGTTGACCTGAGGAGGACAAGAATAGGGGCAGGTTGAGCTGCCTGTATTGCAGGTATAGATAGGAGGAGTGTGTGTCTGTAGGGAAGGACATGCTAATCACAGAACAGCCAGGAGAAATGGCTTTAAAATTTTCTTTTTGTTTAAGAACAGAGTTTAGTGTTTAATGACTTCCTCTTCTGCCCATAGTAATATCCTCTTTTTGTTTCACACCAGGACTGAGATTAAATACTGGATATTCTAGTCTTCTACTTAGTACAGAAGAACTTTGACCTGGTAGAGTTCACTCAGTATAGCTAAATGTGGGAAGGAGGGAGTCATTATGTGTGCCTGATAAACAGTTAGAATTTCTTTAGGATTTTGCCTTGAGAGGGAGCTATCAGTAGTTTCAGATCCCTGACTATGACCTGGCCCATGGGGGCTGTGAGCATCCTGGAGGATTCATTCGGCACCACACAGCCCCTCAGACAGGATGGAGAGAATTGCATGCAAGCTTTGTACCAAAGCAACAAACTTAATTGTGTTATCTCAGAAATCCTAGGCCTGGCCTTAGGAGCATTTATCTTGTTGTGTTACTCCCTCATGTAGTCTTCAGTGTAACTAAACCTTATTGTGTACATATTGTGTTCTAGGTGTTCTAAAGTGAAACTATGTTATAGAGATGAGGACTGCTGTTCTCCTGGAGTTTACCTTCAGCTAGAGTAGCCAACCAAGTAAACAGAGAGATGAGTAAATGTAATCTCAGGAAGATCATAGTGATTCCATAGGTCAGAGACTGTCAAAGTGGGATGGTGAATCTCTGTGGAGATCTGAGACACAAACAGGAGACCAATTCATTTTACAAAAATATTAAGATCCTGTTGATCCATGTCACTACCTTTCTCTCATGGGTGTGTGGAATTTTCTAAAGGCTACTTGATAGGTGGTGATGACCTGGGATCCTCTGGTGGGGCATGTAATGTGTGAGATATGGTAGATATTGATTACCCCCCCCCCCCCCAGTTACAGGTTCACGTAAGTGAAAGCTCTTTGGAGTCCTCAATAATTTTTAAGAGTAGAAGGGAGGTCCTGAGACCAAATAGCTTGAAAACTATTGTCATGGACTGAGACTGGGGTGGTGGTAAGAGTTAGTTATTGTGGGATCCATGCAAAGAAATCAGTGGTATTCCTCTGAGCATGCCTGTGGACTCTGGGGGAGGTGCTGGCATCACTAACCCCCAGGGTCTTGGGAAGCCTGATCTCTGGGCATCTATTGTCCTTGCGGTGGGGCTATAAACTGATGACAAGTTTTTTTCTAAGACAAGGTCTTGCTGAGTTGTCTGGGATAGTCCCAATCCCACAGACTCAAGCAACCCCCAACCTCAGCCTCCCAGGTAGCGGGGATCACAGGTGTGCACCATCATGTCTGGCTGCTTTTTCAAGAAACAGGTCTCACTATGTTACCTGGCGTAGTCTAGAATCCAAGAATTCAAGTGACCCTGTCCTCTTGCCTCCCAGCATTTGGATTATAGGTGTGCCACCATGCCCGGCTTGTTTACAAGCTTTAAGGCTCATGCCACTCACCACAGGTTTTTTTTTAATTAAAAAATTATTTTGTAATTATCAAAGAATATTGGTCATGTTTGCATAGTTGTATTGTACTCTTCATTCCCATTCCCCATCCCATTCCCCCTTTTTTCCTTCCCCCACTCTGGTCACTCCAACTCCTCTCGCTGCAAAATGGTTGGTATATGTTTCACCCACAGGACTACTCTTTTTTTTTTTCTAAACTATGTCCTTTCCCCCCCTGGGTGTGGACTTGCACTCTTGGTCGGCAACAGATGACGCTGCTCGGATCTCAGGAGTAACTGAGGCAGATAGGCTGAGCATGTCAGGAACTTGTAGGGCAGATGTCACCACAAGTTTCTTTCCTTTTTAATTTTTTTTTAAACCCCAGGAAGTCTCTTCTGGGGATGTCACTTCTTGTTCCTACTCTGACAAACATAAAACTCACAATAGGAGCCTGCAAGGTCGGAGTTGGGACCGTTTGTGACAGCGGTTAGGAGAAAAAGGAAACCCTAGGCCTCGGTGTCCAGACCCTGCCTGCTCATGCCAGGACTGCGGGCATGTGTGTCCTGCGGGATGGATGACCTGGTGTGTCCCTCCAGAGTCTCGGAAGGCAAAGGCAGGGCTCAGGAAGCTGGGTCACTCCCCCAGTGAGTCACGGAGGCTCTCTGTGACATGGTGACGTCTGTCGGGCCACTCAACAAATTATTCCTCCGGTGGAGCTGCCTCAGCTCAACAGTCTGTCTGTGTGTTAGCTGGGGGCCCAAGAGCAATGTGAACTGATAGGTAAGCCAGGCATTGAATTAGCAGTTCCCAGGGCTAAGGGCTAAGTTATATCAAGCCCTGTCTCTGCTGACACCTGGAGAAACCAGGTGACACCCACAACCTGAGGCCTCAGCTGCAGCCCAATTAAATGTTGCAGCTTTCCTTTAGTTATTTTCTGACCTTGGCTTTTAAGAATGGGAATATTGGGCTTTGCTTTGGACCAAACCTCATGGATGTATCAAAGTCTAAGTGTTGGCAATTAACCCAGGTGGACATTTTATTGGGTCTCTTTTGGTATCAGTTGAGATTGGCCCCTAGATAATATCTGATCAGTGAGTCTCACTTATATTCAAGGGGAAAGCAACCTGTCCAGAAAAACCCTGAGCATGCCACTGGATAAAGGTTTAAATGAACTTTCTGCCAGTGAATTGTATTTGATAGTTGTGTGGGTGCAGCCCATGGCAGAAATCTACGCAGCTCACAGGAGATCTGTGGGGCCCTGGGGTGTTGCAATGTCACTCTGTCTGGGTAAGTGACAGCCAGGATGTGGGATTTGGTGATTATTTTTGGTTTGGTTTGTTTCTAGCTCAGAAGAAAGACTATATATAACATTGAGAGAGGCATAACTTCTAGATTGTCAAGGTTGGTGCTAATAGTGAATGATATAGTAATATATGTTACATGGAACCACAGGCTTGCAAGAGCAATCCTCACACACTAGATGAAAGGATAAATCTTCTGTTGTGTAATGGGAAAAGAAAGCTGGCAATGTAAATGCAGTCTTAATATTTTTTTTTCCAGCATTGCATGTGTAATTAGGCATTCAGTGACTTCCTCATCTAAGGAAATTTGACTTTAATGGGAGCTATGTGGCTAACTAGAGAAGGAGTCTTGAAAATACAGGGTGAGGTTGGGAAGGTACTGACTGTTAAGATGGATTATTTCCCTGGCCTTGAAACAAAATGAAACAAACAACCTCTTCTCTCCCAACCTACCCCCTACCCCCGCCACACACCCTGCCAATCTGCCAGCCATAAACTATGTGCATAGAGGCTGGACTCACATTCCAAGCACTGGAGACCAGCATCTGAGGTCAGATAATCTCTTAATGTGTATGTCATGTTTTGAGCATTTAAGTTTCTCCTCCAGAAGGACATCTGATTCATAAATGCAACTTCTGTGGTTTCTGGAAATAGCACAGTTTATGCCAAAACCTTGGGAAATGAAGGCATTATCTTGGGTCAGTCCAAAATTTACCAGGAGGAAGAGAAATTTGCAAACATAGTTTAATCGAAGGGGATACAACAGCAGCACTCTCCACCCATTCTCTCCCCACCCCTACAGGTTCCAGAGACTTACTGGGGAACAACTATGGGGGTGATGATGGCCTGACCAGCACAAGTACTAGATCTGACAGCACCAAGAGTACTTGCTGCGAGCAAGGAAGAAAGGGTTATGAAATAAAAGCAGAAACCAAGTTTCAAGAATGGAGATTGTGGGCCAGCCTCAAAGGGGACCATCACTTCCCAAACCCTAGGTTTGTCTTATGTGTGGCTTGACCTGAGGCCAGTCTTCCTGAAGGCATAATCTGACCACAGCAGAGCTCCCCTGCCTATCTTCAGATTAAATGCGGCCATCCTAATAGCTTGAGTCCGCAGGTTCGAGACCCGAGACTTGCACGGGGTAACACAGTGAGACCTAGTCCCAAAAAAATAGCTGGGCGTGGTGGTGCGCGCCTGTAATCCCAGCTACCTGGGAGGCTGAGGCTGGGTATTGCTTGAGTCCGTGGTACCTCGGGCAACTTGAGCCTGCGGTTCCCCGAGGGAAAGGGCGAGACCTAGTTTCAAAACAACAACAACAACAAAAAGCAATCGACCTGTTAAGGAAAGGAATTCTTTCTAATCAGTAGTAATTAAATGTTTCAGAAGAAAATATATCTACCGTTCCTTCCTATGCCAGCACTTTACAGGAAATATTTAGAGCTGTCAAAAGGGGGCATCCTTGCTTTTCCAGACGAAAGAAATAGCAATCTGAGTTTGCTTTTTTAAAGAAGCCTCGGTGGGAGTTGCAGGCAGCTGCAAAGCTGGTGGTGATTCTAAGCAGAACAGGTGTGCTTTGCAGGGCACCCCTGAGGTGCAGGCGCTGTGTGTTACCTCCGCGCTACGGGAGGGTCCGGGTGGCACCGGCCAGCTTCGCCCCGGTCACTGTGACAAGCCTGGCTCTCAGGCCTCTGCCCGGACCTGGTGGATCAGAAGCCGCACTTCACCAAGGTCCTAGACGGTCAGGGAGAGCCTTCGAGTTGGAGAAGTTTTGCTCCTTTGCTATATTTCCCAGACTGCCCTGGGGAAATT